>CABHPP010121450.1:14102-40158 GCA_902168425.1 Peromyscus attwateri
CAAAAAAAAAAAAAAAAAAAAAAACCAACATGATAGAACTGTGTAGTTCATGAGGAGCTTTCCTGTGCCCACTCTCCAGTGTCCCAGCACCCTGTCAGACAATGCCAACATTGTCTATAGTCTTTCCCTCTTTTTAAATATTTATTTATTTTTACCTTATGGGTATGCATGTTTTGTTTGCATGTTTGTGTGTACATTGTGTGCATGGAGAGCCCTTAGAAGCCAGAGAGGGTATTGGAACCTTAGTTAGGGAGGGTTATGAGCCACCTTTGTGGGTGCTGGGAGCCCTACCTGGGTTCTCTTTTTATTGTTTTGATTACCAATTTTGTGGATTTTAGTTGTTTCTTGTTTTTGTTGTTGCTGTTGTTTGTTGTTTTTTTTTTTAATAAGAGAGAGAGAATATAAAGTCAGGTGGATAGGGAGGTTGGAAAGTTCTAGAAGCTGGAGGATAGGAAAACATGATCAAAATATATCGTGTATTTTTTTCAATTAAACAAAGAGCAAGAGAGTAGACAGTGCTCTTAATTGCTGAGCCATCGTTGTAACCCCTAGAGTCTCTTTTTATAGTGAGGAAATATAATGTTCAGATAAGTTAAGTAATTTGCACAAGATCACACAACTATCAGATGAAGGAGCTGGTATTTAATTGTTGATTTTCTAATAAAAATATTGACCCCCCTCCCCCAACCACAACATTGAGCTACCCACAAATAATGCAGTCTTATTTTATTGCTACTAAAATAAAAACCAAGGCTTAGTTTTGAAACAAAACTAAGAAATACGCAAACTCTTACTTCAAAACAATGAAAAGAGCTCACATGTGTGTGCTAGTGTGGGGGTGAGAATGTGTAGGTGCATGAGTGTGTGGGAGTATATGTGTGACTGTGTGTGTCTGAGGGGTGTTGACATCTTGTTAGAAGTGTTTGGCTATACAAGGAGACTGACTATACGGCATTTGATGCAGTTAGTGAAGTAGTCTTGCTTTCTCATAACCTGTGAACTCTCACACAATTTTGCAAAATCTACATACAGCCTTTAGTAGTCTACCTTCCATCCCAGACACCAGGCATGCCTCCCCTCTGTGCTGGACATTAAGGCTCAGACACAGAGCCCTTTTGACTGATCCTTCATGCTCCTAGCATGAGGTCTCATGCTTGGTAGGTGGCTGTGAGGAAAAAGATGAATGAGACCCATGTCCTGGGTGTCCCATCCTACCCCACGCATAGAATCACATGTGAACAAGTTCAGTGTGACAGGTGATCAATCACTGTCCACTGGCCATTGTCCCTGAAGGAGCCTGTGAATGACGCCCCAATGAATAGTCTTCCAATTGCTGCAGAGCACAGCTGAGATTTGTCCCTGGGTTTGGAGCTGGCTTGCCTCTTCTCTCCTTTTATTTAGCTGTTCAGTGGAATGTCCGATTCTATCTCTGCCCCTCCTGCCATATCCCACCCACCCCTCCTGCTATGCCCAGTCAACAGCTGCAGCTTGTCCCCTGTCCTAGAAGGGTTCAGGTTCTGGGGGTTCCTGAGGGCCTGACCTTTAACCCTGAGCAAAGAGACCACATTCATCCTTAGTGGGAGTCCCAACATTTTGGAGAACAACACACACGCATGCGCGCGCGCGCGCGCGCGCACACACACACACACACACACACACACACACACCTCTTTCCTGTCACTGCTCATTAGATTGTGGTCTCCAAATGGGTGCTGTTGTTTCTCTGTACTCGAGGTCCTGAAGGATACAGTTCCTTGTTCACGGTCTAGGTCTTTGGTGGAGGGGGTCTGGTACACTGTTCACCTCTAGTGGATGCAGGTTCAAACAAACAAAGTCCCTTTCTTTCCCCATATTTCCTTCAGGGTGTTTAGTGAGTTCCTTAGTTTTTGGGAGAAACTCTTGTTTAATTGGAAGTTGAGGAATCCATGAGCCACGGGAATGATGTAGTGATTTTCAAAAACACACCTGAGGGCCTAGGGAGATGGTTCATTCTGAAAATTAAGACCTCACTTTGGTCCCTAGAACTCATGTTTTGTTTGTTGTTTATTTGCTTGTCTGGGTATTAAAAGCTGGGTATGGTGGTGCACGCTTTTAGTTTCCAGCACTGGGGGCATAGAGGACAGGCAGATCTCTGGACTCACTGACCAACCAGCCCAGCCTACTTGGAGAGTTCCAGACCAGTAAGAGACTGTCTAAAAAAAGATGGCACACGAGTAATAACACGTGATGTTGTCCTCTGGCCTCTACTTGTACATACACAAGTGTACATGTACACATGTTCTCACACAACCTGAACACACACACACACACACACACACACACACACACACACACACACTACACACAGCTTATTCCTGCACTTTTAAAATGGGTGTAACCCCTTTGGGAAGTGGGCTTGAATTTCTTATTCTGTTCCCGTGACTCAATATGCCCCCCAAGTTTCATTAGGAACTAGATTTGAACTCTAAGTCCCAAATTAATTTATGGGGAATGAAATGATCTCTCTCGGGGTCGGGATAGGTGTTCTGCACGTCAAATATGTGTGTGCTTTATATTCTGTATATAAAATTTACTTCTCAATAAAGCCAAACAGACAAAAATAGATGGATATGTCACTGTGTGTTCTCTTTTTCTTTTTTGCTTATTAAGGCTTCTCTCTGAGAAGTCAGTTTGGAGACATATTCCCCTCTAGGTCTCCTCTGAGCTGATAGCTGATGGTGCCAGCAACATACAAGAGAAATCAGAACTTGTTGTGGTTTCTTTTAAAGTCAGAAAAGAGAGGCCGGCTGTGAGACTATAGCTCAAAGACACAGCACTTTGCTTAGTATACAAGATCTAAGGCCCTGGGTTCAAATCCCAGCACCCCAAACCCTCCACAAACAAAATCATGAGAAAGACATGCTCCATATGATAAATTATACTCTCTATCTGCCAATTAGTTTGAGTCTAATTGTCACAAACTTGAGTCACTTGGGAAAAGGGAACTTCAGCTGAGGAACTGCCTCCACTGCACTGGCCTGTGAGCAGGTCTTCGGGGTATGTTTTTGATTCATGACTGATGTGGGAGGGCCCAGCACACTGTGGGTGGTACCACCCCTGGGCTGTTCTGGGCTGTGTGAGAAAGCAGACTGCACAAGCCATGGGGAGCACCCCAGTTAGCAGCTTTTTCCATGACTTCTGCCTCTGCTCCTGCTTCAGTTCCTGCTCCGACTTCCCTCAGTGATGTTTGTGATCGAGAAATGTAAGTCAAATAAACCCTTCCTTCCTAAGTTACTTTTGGTGAGTGTTTTAACACTGTAACGGAGAGCAGAGCACCCAGTGATGAGCAGGGGAGGCATGTCTCACCAGTGAAAAGGCGCAAAGCAAGCGCCATGATTACACTGAGGCCAGGGTTCTGTGTGGGCTCTGCTATGCCCACACCGCTCACAGAAGTATGTTAGCTTACCTGGACACTGGAGCTACTAGTGATAAGTTAGTTTTAAAAACCTACTAACTTTTTATTACTGATCCAGCCATTTTTCTCGTCTATGGGTTGGACATGGAGAGATACACAAGCCTCTCTTAGCTAAAATATTGGGCCCTCTCTCACATTCGACTCTTATTTTTGACGTAGCATGGCCTTTCAATGATCTACCAGGATTTTCAAGTGTTTATATGCTTGATATTTGAAACATCGTACACTGGGAATCTGAATCAAGCCTCTGAGTATGTCTTACTTGGTATTTGGCTGACAGTGGGACCTGGTAGCCTCTGAACAGAACTTTAGGCTTCTTTAGAATACCTCCCAGGTAAGCCTACGTTCCTGCTGGACCCAAGGGCAAAAAACATCCATTTGATAGGATGGTCCTCATAGCAAATCATGAATAATAATAAGTCAATCTTAAGATAAACTGCCCCTTCCTGTCCCTGCCATAAACAGAGCTGGGTATAACTGCTGTCCTGTTTGATGTATTCTCACATGAAATCGCTCAGGTTCAGGAGATGCTTGACTATTTTAGCCCGTTTTGCAGTAATCAGATGTACATTGTTCCTGGAGATGTAACAACTTATTTAGCAAAACTATCTAGCATTTGCATGGGTGTGCAGAAAACCAAGATTAAAATATGGTGTTTCTTCAAAATATCTTAAGATGATCACTTTCTTTAAAAATAGCTTTGAGGGACTGGAGAGGTGGCTGAGGAGTTAAGAGCATTGGCTGTTCTTGCAGAGGACCGGGGTTTGATTTGCAGGAAGAGCATTGGCTGCTCTTGCAGAGGACCTGGGTTCAATTTGCAGCACCCACACAGCAGCTCACAACTGTCTATAACTCCGGTTCTAGGGGATCCAGCACCCTCTTCTGACCCCTGTGGGCACTAGGCATGCACATGGTGCACAGACATGTGTGCAGACAAAACACTCATGCACAAAAAGAAATGTCTTAAAAAAAAAAAAAACTTAAAAAATCAACATATCCCGGAACAGTGACTGTCTGGAGCTAGAGCAGTCCCATCTGAGAATGTGCGGTTCTATATACATATACACGAAGGAAAAGGAAAAGTGCACTGTAGTGCAGACCCAGGACAGGGAAAGCTGACTTCACCGCAAGCCACCCTTGACACTGTGGAGAGCACACCCAGCTTCGCCTTTCATTCCTTTGCTGATATAGTTTTTCCTTCTGGAGATTCCAAAGGGCAATTATTTTAAATGGCACCAGTGGACCTACTGGGGAAGGAAAGTTGACTCCCTAAGCCCTGATCACCTCTATCCTGGCTGGTTTTCTGATCCCAAGGTAGAGTCATCTGAGTGGAGGGAACTTCAAATGAGGAAATGCCTCCTCTGTAGGATCGGCTGAGGCAAGCCTATAGCTTTTCTTAAATTCATGACTGATGGGGGAGGGCCCGGCCCCCCGCCCATTGTGGGTGGGGCCACCCCGGTGCTGGTGGTCCTGGGTGCCATAAGAAAGCAGGCTGTGTTTCCTTCGGAGGTTGTATTCAGTCCCATTAGAAACAAGCCAAGTGATTTAGTTACATTCAATACTTCCTTAAAAAACCAGAGAATCACCACCCTAGTGTTTTGTTAACCACACACATGTCAAACACAGTTTTCTGGGAGATGGGAGATGTTCTGCAAAAATGCGCTGTGCTGGACAGAAGGAAGAAGTGCAACAACCCGAGTGGGCCCACTCAGGCGGACGCGTGCTAGGGCTTTTCTGTGTTGCAAAGCTAAGGCCTCACACTTGGGCTCAGCGAGTATGTGCTGAACTATTGAACCCATAGACAGGAAAGTTAAAAGGAAAAATTAGGGTGAACAAAACCTCCAATTAGTCCATGAATTAAAAAAAAAAATCCTAAAGAAACATATGGAACTTTTAAAAAAAAGAGGGGGTGGGGACTCTAACATATGAAAAACCGACCCCACTGGAATGCTTTCCAATATACGGTTATAAACGCTACATATATAAAACCACAAGTCCCCCCAGAAGGCCGAGAGAGGCTGCGGGCCCCCAGCACTCACTCCTTCCAGGGCCTCCTTTGGGGAGTAAGATCAGGGTCAGTTTGCAGAGATGAAAGCTGTTTGGAAATCCTTCCTTCTGGGGACAGTGGGCCTTGTGGGAAGGGAACTTTTGACAGCCTCTAGAATGATGGAGTATGTGACAGTCCTAGAGAGGTCTCGGGTGCAGCCTGGAGCAGCCTGGGCTTGGGAGGATATGAAGGGACGGTGACCATGTCTAAAAGCGGGGAATTTCGTTTGGTCTGAGTGCAGTAGTCATTCATGTTCGGCTCTAGGCAAACGTGTACAACTCTCCACCTCTGGGAAGGAGTGCCAACTGGGAGCTGTGCAGGGCCACACCCAGTTCACACCACCTTCTGCCACAACTTGCACTGGTGAGGGACAGTCTCACTCCAGGGCCTAGCCCTTTTCCTGGTTGGAAAACTTTCCTGCACGCAGGCATTTCAAGCTGGAGGGCTGAAATGTCACTTTTTAAAGGCAGGGTTAAAGAGGTCGCACAGCTGCAAATAATACTAGCCCAATGAAATTCAGATTCTTACTGCAGTGCACTTCAAGAATAACAGAGGGACAGGAAACGAGCTGCCTCTCTCCTTCTACCAGCAAAGCCAAGCCAGGGGGGAGAGAGAGAGAGAGAGAGAGAGAGAGAGAGAGAGAGAGAGAGAGAGAGAGAGAGAGAGAGGAGACAAAGATCCACAGAGAAGTAGACATACAAAGAGTCAGTTTTACATAAAGAAGACATATTGCGAGATAAGGACAGAGCCACTGGGAGAGATACAAAGACCTATTCATGAAACCAGTGATTTTTTTCTTGGACTGGAATTCAAGGGCACTTATTTTTTATATTTGGACTTACAATGTTCAGGTTTGAAAAATCAAGATAGATTGGAAGTCCCAGAAGTTTAGGCTCTTGGTTTTCTGTCAGTTTCTGCCAGCTCTTCCCTGACAGTTCCTCTATGAATGGTTCTGGTTTCAAATGGATTGGCTACTATTATCCCATTTTACAGATAAGGAAAAGAGATGAGTTATGGTGTCGTTCTCAAGGAAAGCCTTAGCCCCAAACTGAAAATACAATTCCTTCCGACAGCTAATCTTGTGTGTGGGAGACCCAGTCTGTGTCTTTGCTGTGAGACAGAGCTGGGCATTTTAGAAGTAACTAAATGTAGAATGTGTTTGTGGTGAGTGTGTTGGTTTCTTGTGTATGCTTCATGCCTTATCTTTCTGACTAAAAGCAAATTGGCTTTGCCTGTAATAAATTTAGTTAAGTGAATAATCTTTGTTCTCAGAGAAAACAGTATTGAGTTGGAGCCTCACTCAGTGAGACTTCCTCAAGAACTCACCTTTGGGAGTTTGGAGGGAGAGTTTGCTTCTCTGGATCTCATTCAAGGATCTAGGAGGCTCAACAAGGCAGGGGGGTTGTTTCAGATGAACTCTGCCAAGAAGACTCCATCTAGGCTCTTGGTAGGGCAGTAGATGCTAGCCAAAGTTTAAAATTTAAGATCTATACTGCTCCCATAACCAGGTAAATGATACCAGAGATGGAGACATGTCAGTAGATCATGTTCAGTTTGTGTCTTAGATGTCCTTATCACATTCGGTGCTAGGCTTTCAGGTACAAATGATGCTTTTAGTGTTTTACCATTTCAAATCTCTTATTGTGTGACTCTACGGGGGCAATTCTGTGCCATTCCACTAAGATTAGAACTCAGTGTTAACAAAGGATTGGCTATGCTGCCTCGAGCTGGATGGTGAAACATCCTCCTTGGGTCGATCATTCCAAACCAGAGGATGCCAGTTTTCCTCACTCCGATTCAGATGTCACCCTTACATTTAAAGTATATATTTAGAGTATTTTGTGTAGACTCTCTAAGTTTTTAATAGCGGAAACAATCATTCCAAGAATATCTTTAATGGCCAGCAAAGCTTTTGAATGGATTGGTGGCCTCAGCCATTATGGATCAACTTCCCATTTTAGACCAGGAATTTGTGGGGTCAAACCCTGAACAAAGAAAGAGATTCTAGCTCACTTAGCAGCCAGAGGAATGCAGTGGCAGTGAAGGGTTTGAATTGTAAATCAAGCCTGTCATCTCCTTGTCAACTGGGAAAACCTCAGCTCACTTTGTACGAGACTAAACGGTGTTATTAGGATTTTTAATTGTTTTCCAAAAAGTTGAGGGAAATTAGACTCATGAAGCATTCGTTTTAGCTGAACAGTGAGTCTGACTTTAGGAAAGCAGCAATTAATAGGGTACTATTTAAAAACTATGAAGTGATGTGAACATCTGCCCAAATGAGACTGCTTCTCACCAGTACAACCAAAGTCAGTATTTCTCAAAGGGTGTTTTATGAGGGCCACTCATAGCCCAGGAGCTCAGGTTTTCTTGGTTGTGATGTCTGTGATTAAATGACCAGATAGAAGCTACCTTCCTCCCATTTTTTCCACCAAAAAGCAGCCTTGGCTTTTTCTCCATCAAGTCTGGGGAGATTTTTTGAAAGACTAGACCCAGAGACACGAGAAATCAGTGGTCCGCACAGCCTCTCTCTCGCCTCTCTGAAAACTTGATACTGGGCACAAAAGTTGCCTCCCGAGTTGAGAACAGAAGGCTGTTTGGGACAATTTATTGTGATGATTCAAGATTCATTATCCATTCCACAAATATTTATTGAACGCCTACTATGGAAGCTCTAGGCAGTGGAGCCCAGGCTGTGGTGATTGCCAAACCAAACTTGGTTTATTAAAAAAAAAAAAATCCCAGCCAGTAAAAGAACTGAATGGGAAGTGAGAGGCTGAAGCCTTACTTCTGAGGACCACATGTGGAACAACTGGGCTACAGCCAGTCTGAACCATTTGGCCTACTTTCTGGATGATAAAAGAACCTGTATGGAACTTCAGTAGGGGTCTGAGAGTGTAATTATTACACTATGCACTAGAAAAGAACCATAATAATAGACCGTAAAAATCAACCATGCCTCCTGACTAATGCATCAGAGCAGATCATACCAGTTGATAAAAGTAATGAGGCCTACATGGCAGAGTGCTTCCATTTAGAAGATCTACTGCAAGCACCTACATGGGAAGGAATTAGCAAGCGAGTGTTGTTTGCAGAGGCTGCTTGTGGGAACTGTAGACCATCAAAATTAAGCAGTTGAGGTTTATACAGTACACACACACCCACTCACATTAGACCTCACTGATCCCTTAAAACCTACTTTATATTAGCAACGGCTGTGTACCTCAAGACTTTTATCCTAATGTTAAGTTGCCAAACAGATTTGCTCCATACTTATTGCATACCATGTAATAAATAGCTATAGGTTCATCTGTGTCTGGAAAACAAAGTAAAATAATGACAGTAGTGACTCAGTAGCATGCACTGAGGATGATATTGTTTGAGAAGAGACTTTGTATTTCTCATATTGTGTCTCTTGAAGTATAAATTATTTGACTGACACATGTCAGTATTTATCGAGTTGTATTAATCATGTTCCTCTAAACATGACAGCCATCACAATATAGGCTCAGTCTGTGGGACTGGGTTCTAATATGTGTCCAAATATGGGCATTGGAATTTGATCCCAAGACATTTGAAGCAGAAGACTGTAACTGATAATTAAGGAGGCCAGCGCTGATGTCAACCAGAGCAATGGAGTATTGGTGCAATGGGGCTGCGTTTATGGGGGAAACCAGCATGTTGGTGGGTCAAGGATTGGGATGGAGCAGTGATTAAAGTGGAAAGACTATTTCTCCTTAGACTTAGTCCCTGAGTTTGGCCAACTCTTTCTCACATTGGCTTGTTAAACTCTTTAGAGACTCAGCAGTAGCTGTTGCTGGGACATTCATTTAATTATCATTAATTACACCTTCTCATGCCAGCCATAAACGTGCACGTATAGAACTCTCCCATTTGACTATCATGTAATCTTACTTTTGATTGGAACACACTGTTCCTTCATAACATTAGGAAACAAAGTTCTCAAGTGGCACCCAAGAAAGAGCCACACAGGCAATCAAGGGAATATATTGTAATTTGTAATTTTACACACAAGGACTGATTCATATTAGAGTGAGTTTCCAGTAACACCCACAAACTTCTCTTACCAGTACCCTACTCTTCTCCATGATTTCAAATGCCTTACAAGATCCAAACCAAGGAATCAGATATAGGAATGAAGGGGCTGAAGATGAATCTTGCTACCCCTGTTGTAAATGAGAAGATGCTGAGGCCAAGCATCTTCTCATTGCCAAGCAGACCAGACTCACAGGTGCAGAGGCATTTCCACGAAAGCACTGAAAAGTGTTTGCTGTTGGTGGTGTTAGTCTAGAAAAATATGGCAGATTTAATTCATGGATAAGCTAGTTTATTATATTTATTAAGCTAGTGTATTCTGTTTATTCTACTTCCCCAATAAAAATCATTCCTCTTTACTTCTTGTCGCAGGAAGGAGGGATGTTCTGTGATCAGCAAAGCAAAATCAAATAAATAAAAAATAGAAGTTATTTTTGTTGCTTATAATTTTCTTCAGACAGAAGCAAGCAAAAAGATTCCAAATACACTTAGGTTTTCTTTCTTCTCATAAATATAACACAGTAAAGTGAGTGTGGTTTAGAGGAACCTGTTACATACATTAAGAAGAAGTAGAGGAGAGAAGTTTAAAGGGTCCAGGCACTAAGACACTGTTTAAAGGAGTTGTGCTAATCACTCCAATGTGAACATTAGAGGCTGCATATGAGTTGTTTAATTTCTACCTTATAGATATATGTCAATTAAAAAATAAAAATTAAAAATTAACTCGTAAGAAAAAGATTAAGTAAACATAGAAAAGGGACTTATATAATACTGCTTACTATAGAAAGCATTAAGATTATGTTAATCACGGTATTGCGGGGCAGCCAGTGGGAAGTCCTTCTAGAGCAGTGTTTCTCAAGCTTCCTAATGCTGCGACCCTTTAATATAGTTCCTCATGTTGTGGTGACCCCCGACCAGAATATTATTTTGTTACTTCTTCATAAGCGTGATTTTTCTGCTATTTGAATTGCAATGTAAATATCTGATATGTAAGATATCTGATATGGGACCCCTGTTTAAGGGTCTGTTGACTCCCCACAGGGGTCTCAGCCCATTGGTTGAGAATCACTGTTCCACAGGAATGAGTGGGGCATTGCTTAGTTGAAAACGCATGCTAATGGGGAATTACAGTTGGGAGAGGGTTTACGTTTTTCTCTGTTTTTAGTTTTGTGTGTTAGTATCTGACTGGCTATGCTATCTAAGGTAAACATCCTCACTTTATGCTTTGGAAAAGTGAGAGGCTGCATATATTTCCCTAAAGAATAAGGGTTTGGGGAACGAGGTGTAACATGTACAAAGTGGATGATGTGTTTGCCTCCCTCAGCACAGTGGGACTCCTTCCTGTGGGCAAGCTGCCACTGTCTTCCTTTTGGAATCACCCACAGGCAGCATTTTAAAGAAACAGAATTCTTCCTGTGCTCAGGGTTAAGGCAGTAGGTTTTAAAACTCAGCAATAGACCCATACACCATTAAAAGCACATGTAATACATATACACAAATCTAAAATTGGTTTAAAAGTATTTGGAAACTCATCTAAATAATGTAAGTGAAGTTTGCATGGTCCTTCCTGTAATTAACAAGAAACAAAACCAACAGCAGCAGGTGTGCTAATCAGAGAGTCATAGACCACACTTTAATTGGCATTCAGGGTCATTTGTAAAGGTGATTTTGACCATGCTCAATTTTTGCCCAGTGAACCCAGAGTTGAAGTTTTCCCTCTGGCTATCCCAAGCAGCCAGTTTCAAAGTTCTCAGTAGGACTGGGGGGCGGAGGGCGTGTACTTTGCCTTGGAATCTTGCGGGGAAGTTGGGGTCTTACCTGGCAATAACGCCCACTAGCTAGCTTTCCATAGGCAGGCTTTAGGCTCTATAATCGATATGACCTTTCTCTTTACTATGTGCTAAAGAAGGAATACTAGGAACTCAAGACAGGAGAGCCAATAAACTGGAAAATGGGATCCGTTTTCACTGTGTTCATGTGTAACTTGCTCATTTGGGGGAATGGCGATAGAAGGCTCCCTGTCGTTGTCTTTCTCACGTATCTGAAGCAGAAGAGGGAGATATTCATGGACTTCTGTTTTCCTTTAATCCTTCAGATTTATGAGGAATCCAAGATGAACTTGGAGCAGGAGAGGCCGTTTGTCTGCAGTGCCCCAGGCTGCTCCCAGGTGAGTGTGTGGCTGCTCTGTGCTCTGGTTTTACAGGAAATACTTCTGCCTTCCCCCGAGAAGGCATCTCTTATTGAGTTGCCATGTCCATTGGGCGGTCTTTCTTTGCTGAAATACTTTTTCAAAGTATCCCTAGTCATCGACATCATGATTCTCCTCTTCACTACTGTTAGATCACACTTTATAGTTTGAAATACTTCCCTTTCATCCTGAAACGAAGCAGTGTTGACATCCCTCTGAGTAACTTCCTCCGGAAGCAAGCCAGACGCATCCAGCCCACCGTTTCCGCTGGGTGGTCATTCAGAAAGGGGAAGGTGGTGTGTACTTCACAGCAGCCAATTGCATACACACTGGGGTTTTTTTTTTTTTTTTTTTTTTTGATGAGATGCCTCAAAGTTGTGGGTTGAATTCTGGATCCTTTCTGAGGAAGAGAATATCCCTATGACTGTTCTCAAACTATAGTTCTTGGGCATAGAAGTTTTAAGAGGATTGGATATCTTGGCATGCAGGATTGAATCTGAAGGTCTCTGGTAACTCCCTTCAAATGGAAAGTATGCACGTTAGATGAGATACTGCTTCCAGGGTGTTTAATATAGGGCATGAACACAGTAAATGTTAACGCCCACTCTTGTTAACACTAATGCTGCTGCTGCTAAATCTGTTATGCTAGACCCCATGTCTATTCGGTGAAATTAGAGTTTTGTGTTTTATTTTTAAAAGTTGAGGGTGACTTTTACTGCTCTTGCCTCAAGAGTCCATCTTTGGGTAGTACCATGTTCCAGGGATTTTGATATGTATAAACGGTAGTTTTCATACCAAGATCTTTCTCTTACAGGGTAGAGGACATATTTCAGAATCTGAGCATAAGCATTTTGCTAATGTGGGAGATTGCACTTACTCCTTAATTTTACTGGACCGTCAAGGAAACCAAGGCCCACTCCTACCAGCTCATGTGATAGGGTTGGCAGTCCTGTGTGGGGCAGCGCCTAAGGTCAGGTGGGAGTCAGATGAGTACCCCCCTTATTACAGTTTCCCAGAGTTCATGGAGGATTCTGGGAGAATCTGAGGAGGAGCTCTTGGAGGGACAAAGTCACAGAAACATAAAACATTGTCACCGGCGTTATCAGCTGCTGAGCGACCAGAGTCTGGGATTTTCATCAGAGGTTTTTGTGCTAAACGTTTCTTTCTAACTTGTCAACAAGAAAACGAGGAGAGAAAAAATATTTTGGAGCAAACTGGTTTTGAAAGTCATTCTAATGTAGGAAATATTAGGGGAATGTGGGTAGGTCGATACATAACTGGGAAAATCCTGGTAGACAAGGACTTCCCATGGTAAATGCAGAATATCTCCTTACTGAGTTGAAACCTGGTTGCTAACTGAAACAAGACACCCCCCCCCCCCGTTTCTTCTAAGGGAAGCCTCCTTGGCTAAAGGAACACAGATAATTGGAGGGCTTTGCTTGCTTGGCTGTGACAATAGACATTAAGTATTGTTTACTACAAGCCACCTAGACACTTTCTGGGTACCTACCTGTGTGTGTCTAGGCATTCTAACTGCCCCTTGAAAACTGCACTGCACCAAATACATAGATCTCTGCTCTCACAGACCTTCTGGTTTGGGCATCAGATCTATAATCATATGATGAAATCATCAATTAACTAGTTGGCTTTAATTATTCATAAAGAAGCAATAGACCACCCTGGGTGACTTTACTTGTGAGGGGAGATAAATGGAAGGCTTCTCTATGGAACAGGACCTTCAGAGATCCAGTAAAACAAAAGGAGTGGTCGGGCTAGGGTGGGATTTTCAGATTTGTCCCGGGTTAGAGCACCAGTAAAGAAGAGCTTCTAGCCATATGTGGGATTCATGTGAGTCAGACAGAAGAGAGGTATCTATGTATAAGTATTGAACTGTACGGTACACACTGTCCCAAGCTTGGCATTATTAACATCTAAGTGCAAGTAACTCTTTGATGTGGGCACTATCTTGTCTATTATAGAGTGTTTGGCAGCATCCTTGCCTCAACTCACCGGACCCCAATAACACCCCACAGCTGTGACAACCGGAAATATCTTCAGAGGTTGCCAGATGTCCTCTAGGGTCACAATTGCTCCTGGTTGACAATGCTGGTGGTTTCATTTGGGTTTTCATTTTGTTCTTTTGTATCCCTTCTGCTCTGGATCCCCAACTACTAACAGATACTCTCTCATTCTATTTCATGCATTGCTCTAAGCCACCTTTCCCTCACTGGAGTCAGGCAAGGTATAGATAAGTCAATGCCATAGACACGTCGTCACTGGTGTCCTGCACTGTTAGAGCTGGGGTCATTGGAGGATGGAGCAAAGGCTGTTGGATTCGGCAGGCAGTCAGTTGCTCGAAGGAGACATGGGAGAAAGAAGCAGAGGATGGAGGGATTAGTGAGTGAGTGGGTGGCGTGGGAGCCGAAGTGATGGCTTAGAGGAACATTTCGGGAGCAGGAGGCAGCTTCGTAAAAGCTAAAGGATAGCCAGGGAGTCAAGAGTGAGAAACCAGCGAGAGGGCAGGAGAGAGCAGGAGAGCTTGAAGGAGCCATGCCAAGGAGACAGAGAGTACAGAGAATCCTGTGGGGCAGTGGACAGCCTCAGTTTATTTGAGCCAAGAAGGGACAGAGGGAGCATCTGCCAAGCCGCATGCAGAGTCTGAGGGGACTGAGTGTGGCTGACTTTTGGGGTCAAGTGTTTTGTGTGTGTGTAGCACTGGGGATTTGAACCCAGGACCTCACATAACCTAGGCGAGTACTTTATCACAGACCCATACCTTGAGTTCTTGAACAGGCCCCTTTTTGAATGCCCTTGAATGTTTTGTTGAAGGAGGAAGCCAAGGTGTTTCTTTAACGAGGCTAACTGGACTGTGGGAAATGCTGGATGAATGTGAGAAATTAGGATTTATGTAGTGTCTTGATTTTAAGGGGGACGATCTCAAGCCTCCTCCACAGCTTTGGTTGTGATGATGTATCTGTAAGTTGGTGTCACCTTTATATGGACAAATTGTTATAAAACTATGCCCATCTTTTAGCAGAATGAAAATGTAACCATCAGCTGACTGTCATCGTTGGTGGAATATTAATAACTCATAGACATATCAACTGCTGTGGTCATGACATTTGCCCTCCTGCCATCCCATAATCTGGGAACATGCAGGGAAAAGATTAGGGTGCCTGGAAGATGAGCAAACAGAAGTGTTAGTGCTTGTGTTGTCTTGGGGGAGGTGATGGAAGGGCTCCTCTGCTCCACTTTCTCTTCTTCAAGAGCAACTGCTCTGTTGGGGATGGCCTCTGATACCTGGGAGATCTTTTACAATGTGATCCGTAAACATGATCTTTGTCTCAGAAGCCACAAGGAGCATGCTCCCTATGCTCCGTCTGTCCTCTTAGAGCCCAGAGCCCCCAGTCTCCTCTTATCTCTGTTGATTGTTGTTTTCAACTCTCGTGTCTGTTTTATACTGTGCATCTCACTCATTTACAGTTTGCTGTCACTTGTCTCATTCGGAAGGCAACTTTAGTTAATATGCAGTCTTATGGTCACATACCTGTAATCTTGGCACGTAGGAGGCTAAACAGGAGGATCCTGAGTTCTTGGCCAGCCTGGGCTAGTAAACTATTTCATTCTGGTTGTTGTATGATGCTTACTTTAGTGTCTACTAGTTTACAGAGTCAAAAATGGCTTATTATGGGCTGGAGCGCTCATTCAATGGTCAAGAGTAGGTAATGATGTCACAGAGGACCCAAACTTTGTTCCTAGCACCCATTTCAGTTGGCACACAACCACCTGTAATTACAAGGGTATATGACGTCCTCTTCTGGCATCTGTGGACACCTGTACTCACCTGCACATACCCCTACCACATTCACACCCCACATGCACAAAATTTTAAAAAACCTGTTAAAAACGTTATAAAAAAAACAACTTATTGAATTTAGAGAGATGGATCAGTAGTTAAATTACTGACTACCATCTCAGAGGCCTGGGTCAGTTCCTAACACCCATGTGGTGGCTCACAACCTCTATAACTCCAGTTCCACAGGATACGATGCCCTTTTCTGACCTCTGTGGATTCTAGGTTCATACATGGCACACAGACATACATGCAGGCAAAACACTTAGGCATCTAGAATAAAATAATAAATTTTTTAAATGGCTTATTAATATGGAAGATATTATCATATTGTTTATATTACATTAATTTTCTCTCTAACTCATTTTTACCAGTGTTAAATATTTGGTGTTAAGAAAATCATGAGAATAGATAATACAGAAACAGAAATACCTGCAGCTATATAAAGTATACCTCTATGTAACCGGAAGTAGGGTGCAAGTGCCGCTCTGCAAACTCTTCAGAACACGACACAAGCACCAAGTACATAAGTGATGCTTACACCAAGAACCACTTTCAGAACATTTCATAGGATTCAGCCCAGTGAACTCCCTTGTTTGACCACAAATCCATTCTCTTTGTAGAAAAAACTTTAACCATGGTGTATGAAGGTAATAGAGATTCATATTGACCATCCTGAGTTCTGGAAGTTTCTTTTCAAGTTATCAAAGATTCAGAAATGTTCATCAGGATGTATTATTTTCCTGTATTTATATAGGACTTTAACAAATCAAACTTTAATAAATAAAAACTCCATTCAGTTCAGTCATTACACACATACCAAGCTGATCCGTGTTAGGCTAGCGTCTGCTTGATAATGAATTATAGCCAACCACAAAGCTTATTTCTATTACTAATGGCTATACTTCTATGGTAGAGTTTTTAAGGAAACACTCTTTTCTCCTTTAGATTTTAGCATAACCCTTGAGAGATTTAGAGTTATTGAGGGGTCACGATTTCTGTTCTGAACCACCTTGCTGTGCCATGAGTAGGGCAAGGGAAATGACCAGAGGGTTTTGCACCAGAGACCAGACACTTGCCTCTGGAAGACAGGTCTTTTTCATTCACATGGCTCTATTCAACACAGAAAAGCCAGAAATGGCCCCAAATAATTGGAAGCAACATTTTTGACAACCCTAACATCATGCCCGGAAAATTTCAAATAAATACAGGCTGACTACACTATGCAGAGTATAGCACAACCCAAATAATTTGTCATATTGCTATAAAATCATATGTATAATTTGCAAAAAAAAAACCCAGATAATATGGGGACTGGGTCTTCATAAACAGAAACATACTGTAAAGATGTCATGGTGTACGTTAGCAGATATATTTAAAAAATTAAGCATGGTATGGAGTTTTTTCTCAAAGTCTGACATAAATCAAAATTCTTTCTATGTCATGCGTTTCTCTTATTTTTGGTTAATCGGTAGATAATGTCTAGCATACTTATCATGCCTTAGACTTAATTTTACCCTATTATGTAAAGCAGTAACTAGTACAGAAAAGTTCCACATGGTTTTGCATATCCCCAGTGCTACCCAGATCTCCATCCATTTCCTCCTTTTGGAGGCTGTACTCTCTGCCGTCATTAGTTACTTTCCAGGATCACAAGAAGCATCCCTCTCAACACTGTTGTCTTTTCTTAAGAGGCTTCCTAACAGAGTCAGGATCTCGGACGCAGTGTGTCTTCTGTGTGTGTTGTTTCGGTCTCTTCAACAGGGCTCCTTCACATTTTCTGTTTCATTGGTTAGCAAAGGATAAGACAGAGTTCAAAGTCTTTGAACTTGAAAGTTTTCTTCCCCCAGATGGAAACCTCTAGTTCTCAAAAAACACACAGATTCTGAAGTTCCCCCGATAAGCCAGCTGGGCTTAGGCAAGAAGCAGAGGACTGTGGGAAATTCTGGGGAACTGGAGAATGACTAGAGACCACTTATCAGTATTCCTCTGCTGAGTAGGCAAGCCTCTTGGTAAACAAATGGACATGATAATGCGCATGCTTGCATATAGTTGGGGGGACCCCCACCCCCAGCACATGTGCGTAAATCAACATGGGACTGTGAACTGTATTTGCTTGTGTGATAACGCTGTTTTTTTCAGAACTGATTTTTTGTTTTTGTTTTTGTCTTGCCTGTCCTGTTTTTGATGCCGAGTGTCTTTTTCTCTGTGATGTGAACTATGTGTTGCAAACTGAATGTCTCTTCTTCCTCTCTATTTATCCACCAGCGGTTCCCGACAGAGGACCATTTGATGATTCACAGGCACAAGCATGAGATGACTTTGAAGTTTCCATCAATAAAAACAGACAATATGCTCTCAGGTAAGAAAGCATAAGGCGAGGAAGGTTTGGGGGATCAGGTTAGCGCCATGAAAGACACTCACTCATGTTTTGGTGGGTTAGAGTCCAGTGGCAAATCTGTATTTTGAAAGTACATATGTCTAATTTATAGCAGAAATATGATCACCTAGAACCATGGTTACCCAAACAATTGAGCACCCCGCCCCCCAAGATGGGTCTTAGGTGTCATCAAACTTGATATGTAGCCAAGGATGCCCTTGAACTCTTAATCTTTCTGCCTCCACCTCCTTAGTGCTGAGGTTATAATATGGGTCACTACACCTGATGTAACTTTCCTTTTTATATGTGGCATTGAAACTTGGATCCCTGTTATTTTAGAATCTGTGCCTTAACCATACAGGTAACAAATGTAAACTGAGCCTCTGTAATGCACTGCTCTGCAGATATATAGATTGACTGATTTCTCGCCTTTGTGGATATTAGGGCAGGCTTGCATGTTTTGGGGTAGGCTTGCATGTGGAAACCCAGTTCAAATCAAGGCTCATCAATGATACATATCAAATGAATGCTGTAGGAGGCCAGTGCCACTCGGCTTTAGTGGAAGAACAGAGGAAATGCTCCAAGAAGGCTAGTTTCCTTAAGAAATAATACCTGCCTCTTAAGTGGGCGAATTAATGAGATTATGCACAGAAACATGCTCAGTGAATGGGAGCAAAATAAACAAGAATTAGTCCATCAACTAATCCCCATTCCTTCCCAGAGTGAGTTCCAGGAAAGGAGCAAAGCTACACAGAGAAACCCTGTCTCAAAAAACAACAACAACAACAACAACAAAAATTTCTAGGGATTGTATTGCCATTATCACTAAATCCTATGCAAATTGTCAGTTTATTACCATGAAGGGTACAAGAAACAGGAGCAGCTATCTGGGAGTTACCAAACAGAGTAGTCCTGAGGGACTTGATCCTCAGTGCCCCCTGGGCTGATACATACTGGGCTACTGCCTTAATCACCAGGCAGTTCCAGGTTAGACACATGAGCAGGTGGATTTGTATTGGAGTCATCACAGCTTCACAAGCCACTAGAGGTCTGTCACTGGTGCCGATGCTCTGTGCTCAAGAGACCAGTCCAAAGGGAACATCTTCCCTTTCCTTTGTCACTGCCCACCTCCACTCTCTACTCTCTGCCCTTCTTCCTTCCTTCCTTCCTTCCTTCCTTCCTTCCTTCCTTCCTTCCTTCCTTCCTTCCTTCCTTCCTTCCTTTCTTCCTTCCTTTCTCTCTTTCTTTCTTTCTCTCTTTCTTTTTGAATAAATGAACTGCTATTCAGGGACTGATTCAGCTTTTCGTGAGTTTAAAGAGGTGCAGAAAGTCCCATGTGAAAGAGACAGAGGAACTAGAAGGTCACGTTGGATGCTGTGACTTACTGAAGTCTGCTAAGGTGCGCACAGTCTAACTTTATGTTTCAGAAGTGAACGTGAGTCCATAAGCAGTCATTCCCAATAGTTAAACGTATTGGCTCTTCCTTTATTTTCCTGAACTGGATCCCTAGCATAGGTTGCCCAGTGGAGCAGGAGGGCGTATTCAAGAGAAGCGAGTGTGTAGGATACGTGGCTACAATGGCAACCTGCAGCATGGGTAGTGTCTTTCAGGCAGACTAGCCTGGCTCTACAAAGAGTCTCATCTGAACACCTGTAAAACAGCAGCCCAAAACACGTGAACACATGAATGATGGGGTGAGGCCCCTTTGTCTATACTGCCTAAAACAGGTTTCTGATTAATCTCCTGCAGTCCACCCATGGTTTGTCCTGGACCTTTGCTGGTTTGCGGCTCTTACTGGCAATCATTAGTAGACCAGGTGAAAATAAACGAGGAATTTGTTATGAAATGGGAAATTTGTTACGAAAAACATGAAGAAAGAGATAAACACAGAGAAAACAGCATGATTAAGGCAGGGGCACATTTGATCTGATTCCTCCTCTTTTACTGAAGTTAATATGGAATTATTTCATATTCCAGTGAAGTGCTCAATTTCAAAACATGGTTCCCACTTTGCATGCCCATGGTTTTGTGGGACTTTCTGGAATGGAGAGATGCCCAGTCCGGATCCATGTTCATGTATTTAGAGAGCTAATGCTGGCTATGTGTTGCGTTCTAGGGTTGTTCACATTGAAGGGAAATAGCCTTTCTGTTGAATATTTAGACTTTACTGTTTTTGTTCCAGGAAGTGACTATGTTGTATATTTATCAAAAAATCTAAATTTTATAATTAAGAATTTACTGTATTTATGACTATAAATTTAACTGAAGTTTCACACATCTGTATCTTGATTTGTTTCAATTCATTAAAAACTCCCCTTGTCACTAAAATTTGTTCATTAAAATATTATTTGTCTTAAGTCTATTTTGTGTCTCATCATGAGGATGATAGTATCAATCAAATAGTAAATGAACATCAAGCAAAACTCTCCAAATTTTTCTTGATCCATTTTTCAAACAGTATTTATTGCACAAAATGACATTTCAGATGAAGCAGGACTTGACATCTTATAAAGAGAAGATGTGTTCAGTGTGCATTTGTATGGCTAGTGTTACGGCATCCTGTTAGTCTCTATTTTGTAGCATGACTATATCCTCACTGTTTGCAACTATCATAGATAATTAAAGAAGATGGTGCAATGTCACAGATGCACACTTCAAGAATAAGTTTCCAGAGATGGGTGGACAGCTTGGTGCTAGAATGCTTGCCTAGCATGTATGAAGCCCTAACTAGGTTTGATCCTCCATAGTCTCTGTCTAGGACATTTTTCTCCCCAGGGGACTGACAGATCTGAAATACTTTGTTTTTCTGTAAGTGGTATTTTATACAGGTTGAGTAGAGTATACTATTCAAAACTGACTGTCACTGATCCTTGCCATGCCACAGAGAGTGGATGCAGGTGACAGGTATTTGAATGAGTCTGCTCTTCTGAATAGCATTGAAACATAGACTCCTCCCTCTCAGTGGGTAGATAGGGACATGAGTGGGGTGGTGGCACTGAATTGGTGGTACAAAAGGATCCATACAGCCTTTCCAGCTACGGGTCTTTCGTTCTAATCTGCTCTATATGGTACATTTCCAGAGTTCACTGATGATGGTGGTCACAAGTCTTCGCTTTCAGTTGTCCTCCTTCAAATGAAACGCAGCTTCATGATGAGGGAAGTTGTAATATAGGTTGTTTTTAATGTTTACTTTATGTGGATGAGTGTTCTGCTTGTATATATGTGTATTTCTGGTGTCCATGGAGGTCAGAAGAGGGCATTGGCTCTGGAGTTACTGATGTTTATGAGCCACCATGTGGGTGCTTGGAACTGAACCCTGGTCTCTTGCAACAGCAGCAAGAGCTCTCAACTGCTGAGTCACCTCTCCAGTCCTGAGATACAGAAGGTGTTAAGTGGACTTTGAGGAGAGAATCTGTAGAACAGAATTTCCTTTCACATGCAGACAACAAAATTACTGGCTGTTACATACACAGACCCATTCAGCTGGAAAATCCCAGTCCAATTTCAGCAGAGATGAAGAGGACAGCACGTGAGGCTACTTTAATTGGACTGTCATTAGGCACTTGGGAATTCTCATCTTGTCTGTCAAGCAAGCAGCTCTAGCACACTATTATTTTTACAGGATTCCAAGGTTTTGTATGTGAAAAATCAAACAAAAGCCAGAATGAGAATCAAAGCGTCTAGGTGCAACGTTATTTATAGAAAAAAAATTGAATAATATTTCAATGAGAATCCACTTGGGAGTAGAACAAAAAAGGATCTTTTGGAATGTACCCCCACTGATATTCCTGTCATAAATCTCAGGGCCTGTAGGTTCAATCTTTCCTGTGGAGACAGTGGGCCAGGACTGCCCTCTGAGGTAGGCCTTCATAAGCATACATACATGTAAGATGATAGATTTTGCTGTATGAATGGGAAGATAAAAATTGGAGAGTGTCATGAATCTTTCCAAAAAGCTTAACCCTATAGCTTGGGTGGGAAGCCTGAGAGAGATATACACGGTGTGGTAGTTTGAATGTAATTGGCCTGTGTAAGCTCATTGGGAGTGGCACTATTAGGAGGTGTGGCTTTGGTGGAGTATATGTGGCCTTGTTGGAGGAAGTGTGTCACTGTGGACGTGAGCTTTGAGGTCTCCCTATGCTCAAGATACTCCCAGTGTCTCAGCTTACTTCCTGTTTCCTGTGGATTAAGGTGTAGGATTCTCAGCTCCTTCTCCAGCACCTTGCCTGCCTGCTTGCCTCCATTTCCCTCCATGATGATCATGGACTGAACCTCTGAACTGTAAGCCACGCCAGTTAAATGTTTTCCTTTATACAAGTTGCTGTGGTCATGGCATCTCTTCTCAGCAATAGAAACCCTAACTAAGACACATGGGAATAGGCTTTCAAATGCCTGGCGATCTCACAAACAGACATTGTAACCCAGTTAATGAAGTTAGGACAGACACAGACCAGGTATGAGAAGACAGACTACAACCATTTCCTCATTCATTCAACGTCTACTAAGTGCCTATCAAGATCTTACAGTGCCCATGGCCGGACATAGAGCACATGGTATTTACTCTACTCAAGTAGTCTATAGAGGAAAATGGATGATGATCAACTACTTGACAACCTATATAAGTAAGGAAAGATTGCTTGGTGACAGGTGCTGTGAAGCTTGGCAATGTGACAGCAAGTATCCAGCAGGCCACCTAAGTGTGGGTGTCCAGGAAGTCATCTTTCATACCAAGACCTGGTGACTAGTAGTATGGGCTTAGAAATCCTTTGTCCTGCCTTCAGAATATGGTGGCAATGTGTGTGATAAGGTGCCTGTTTGTCATCCCAGAGCTGAGGACACACAGCCACAGGACAGATGTGGCATAGCCAGCTGTCCCTGGAGTGGAGACATGGAACGGAGGCAAAAACTTCCTCCTTTCATCTTCCTTCCCAGCTGCACTCATCTTCTGGTGTAGATGATGAGACAGTTAAGGAGACTCCACCACATCTCTGGATAGAGTCTAGAGTCGGCCTATCACTTACACTAGGCTTGAAACCTAATTCTCATTATGAAAAAAGAAAGAATGTGATTTAATGAAATGGAACATTTGTCTGCAAAGAGTTGATCAGGATTATCCAAAGAGCCCCCAAATCATTGCTCATGGCTCTTTGAAGAATACTCTAATACTCTACTCAATAATTCATTTTGAAGAGTTTTCCAAAGGGAAGATGTTGTATCACTCCAAATCACCTTGAAAATAAGTTGAAACTTAAAAAAAAACTGACAGTGGAAATGTGTAAAACACACACACACACACACACACACACACACACACACACACACACACGTGCGCCCCCCCCCCACATACACACAAGAGTAGTAAATCAAACAGCAGAAAGTATTAGTAACTTCTCACTATGTAAGTGAATTGAAGGTTTACGGCACACAAGCTGGCAAGGACGGCCTGTGTCTGAAGACAGCAGAATAGTAGTCTGAAGATGACAGCTAGCACGTTGCCTTGCCCTGCGCTTGCAATCTGTGCCTTGTCCGCTATAAACATTATTTTCTTTATTCCTCATGCCCTTTCTTCCATATGATGAGATGGCCTTTTCCAAATTCTCGGTCATTCTCTTGCTGCACGTCTAAATTGTGAGTTGTATGCTAAGTTCTGGTTCTACTCTAAGCTAGATCTGGTTAATCTAGGGACTATCTTTCCTCTATGGACACCCTAGCTCTAAGCCTTCAAGTGACGTAAATAGTGAAAGCGTGGGAGGAGATTCCAACACATGAGTGATTCAAGGACCACAGAGACGTGTTTGAAAGTCACACTGTCTCATTCACTGTGGTCAGAAGAAAACTAGTGGCTATTGGCATCTATGGGGGCTGTTGGTTTCTCATCCATGTTTCTAACTGGCCAAGAAACACAGACTTGTGAATCAGTCATAGGAATGAATTGAAGCCTTGTTCTGCAGAATTCTTTTTATATGAAAAACTTTTCATAGTTTCACCTGGAAGCAAGCTCCTTTGAACAAAGCATATAGGAGAACTCATACAATTAAGGACAAAGTGAAAATGTGAGGCTTTATCTTCCTCCATTCAGGACACATTATGGTGATAAAATCACCTCCTATCTCTTGTTCCCTCGGCTGGCAGAGCTCTGATGTAATGGTGTAAGTAACCCTTGTGCCAGCTCCATGCTTCAAAGGCAAAGTGAACTCATGGCCCAATTGCTTTTGAGCACTTGAGGTTCATGACTGGTGGTGAGTCTGTCTGGAAGATGTACTTGTTTAGTTTAAGTCAACGTCAAAGTCATATAGAGCTACTGAGCACAGGCTGCAAAAGAAGCCCCCATCAACACATTTCCCCATCAATTCACAGGCACTGGCCAGGTCATCTGGTCTACCAGTTCTTCATATTGTCAATAAATGAATCAAGAGCATGACAATGTCCCATCTCTGCACAGGGTCACCTTAGCCAGAATGATTTTTATGTATGCCACGACTGTTGTCTAAAACCAGGTTCACCCTGGCTTGCCCTGTGATGGCACTGTCCCTGGGGAAGGGGACAGAAGACAGCAAGGTCAGTGTTGCTGACAGGTCCTTCTGCTCCTGTGTCGTCACACTCAGAGGCACACTGGTGGCCAGAAAGAAGCCTTGCTGAACTTCATATAATTCTACCAGATGCTCCTGGCCATTGCTCTTATAAAGACAATGAGTCTGAAAGTTCATTTAATGTAAACTCTCCTAAGTAGATATTTATTAAAGGGCAAACAGGAGATAAGTTAAAGTGCTTTAATAAAAAACATTGATGAAAACTCAAGAGAGAAATGTAACTGTAAAAAAAGAAATACATAAAATTACCTCATCTTTCAACTTCAATTCTTACTAAAAGAGATATACAAATTTTAACACTTTTTTTTGCTATTGATTTGAGTCACCTGTTTTTAAATTTTTTTGCTTATTTTTATGTGTATGGGTGTTTTGTTTGCATGTGTATCTGTGCGGCATACATGGGCCTGGTATGTTTGGAAGCCTGCAGAGGGCCTCAGATCCCTGGAACTGGAGTTATGGATGGTTGTGAACCACCATGTGGGTCCTGGGAATTGAACCCAGGTTCTCTGGAGAGCAACCAGTGTTTTTAACCTCTGAGCCATATCTTCAGCCCCCTAAGCCACTTTCTTGAGGAATACCATCAAGCAACATTGTGTGTGTGTGTGTGTGTGTGTGTGTGTGTGTGTGTGTGTGTGTGTATATATATATATATATATATATATATATATATATATATATAAATTTCTGGCTAGAAAAGTCATGAATTCAAAATAGCTAGTGAGATCTTAAATTCTTATGTGTGTATGTATGTACATCACATGTGAGCAATGACATCTTTATATTATTCTTGATCACTAACAGTTGGGTACCAAACACCTTGACTCCACCCTAGTCCTTTAGCTAGCTCATAGACGATAACATGGGACTGTGTGAGTGCCTGAGTCAAGGAGAAAGTGTTTCTCAGGGCCAACATTCTTCTTTTAATATTTTATCTCACATGTCTTCTGCACATCATTTTTTAAATTGGTGATTTATCTTGCTTTTAATGGTTGAGGAAATGAAACAGACAGGGTGTGACTTAAACACAACTCTGGAACCAAATGGGGTAGCAACTTCTATCAGGCTTGTGAGTTTAGCTTTGTGTGTGCTGTTTAGATCCACCTTGTAGTGACCATATTTACTGGGGTGATGCATTTAATGAGCATAAACTGATTGGAACTGAGAGAAAGAGAGAGAGAGAGAGAGAGAGAGAGAGAGAGAGAGAGAGAGAGAGAGAGAGAGAGAGAGGAGAGAGAATAACACATTGTGCTGTGTGTTTATGTGCATGTGAAGGACTGGCTAACTTAGGTGTCCTTAAAGCACTACCCAACTACCCATCTTTTTCTTTTTTCTTTTCTTTTCTCTCTTCTCTTCTCTTCTCTTCTCTTCTCTTCTCTTCTCTTCTCTTCTCTTCTCTTCTCTTCTCTTTTCCTTTCCCTTCCCTTCCCCTTTCCCTTCCCTTCCCTTCCCTTCCCTTCCCTTCCCTTCCCTTCCCTTCCCTTCCCTTCCCTT
>CABHPP010121451.1:18290-61955 GCA_902168425.1 Peromyscus attwateri
TTTTTTTTTTTTGAGACAGGATTTCTCTGTGTAGCTTTGGAGCCTTTCCTGGAACTCACTCTGTAGCCCAGGCTGGCCTCGAACTCACAGAGATCCGCCTGTCGCTGCCTCCTGAGTGCTGGGATTAATGGTGTATGCCAAACGCCTGGCCCGTTTGATTTTTGATAGCATCAAAACAGTTTGATTGATGCTTGGTTGTAATCGAGAGTACTATTCTGCCAGTAATAAGCCCATCATTTGGAAGGCTATGTACTGAGACACCTCCCCCACTCTCGAAAAGAAAAAAAAAAGTACTATTTTCCCACTTTTGCGCCACAGATAGATTTACAATGTTTTGGGTATTGTTTGTTTATTTATTTTGAGACAGAATCTTACTATATAGCCCTGGCTAGCCTGGAACCCTGAATGGACTAGACTGACCTCAAAACACACATATCCGCCTGCCTCTGCCTCTGGAGTGCTGGGATTAAAGGCGTGCGCCACCAGACTCAGGGCATAAATTCTCTCTCTCTCTCTCTCTCTCTCTCTCTCTATATATATATATATATATATAGATAGATAGATAGATAGATAGATATAGATATAGATATCTCCCAAGTGCTGGGATAAAAGGCGTGCACCGCCACTGCCTGGCTACACAAACTTTCTTTTTGGGTCAGAGTCTCCATTTATAGCCCAGGTTGGACTCCAGCTGGTGATTCTCCTGCCTCTGCTTCCCAAGTATTGTGATTATAGATATGTGAAACCATGCCTGACTTTCCTTTCTGGTTTTATGGATTTATAAAAACTGTCAGAACTAATTTGTTATTATCTTAGTTGTTTCTTTTCAGTCATGAACTTCCCATTTTGGTTCTTCAAGTTCCAAAGAGTCCCAGCCTGGCAGGGCAGCGTCTCACATTAACCCAATCTTTTCCTTCCTGCTTGCAGCCCATGGCGAATTGTGGATGATTGCGGTGGAGCCTTCACTATGGGTGTCATTGGTGGTGGAGTCTTCCAGGCTATCAAGGGCTTTCGCAATGCCCCTGTTGTGAGTTGAGCCTTCCCCCAGTGGTGTGGGAGTCTGCAGTCTTGATGCACTGAACACACTCATTTTATTGCTTGTTCATCTACTGCATGCTGGGCCTATGTCCTAGATCTATGATTTGAGGGACTCTGTTCTTCAACTGTCTAGCTGGAGCTCTGTGGAAATGCTCTGCTGTCAGAAACAGTCTTAGGGACTAGGAGTATATATAGGTGGGGGTGTTTTGTTGGGACCACAATCAGCTCTGTTCCACCAGCCACTTCCCAAATAACCACTCAGACTTATTAATTATAAATGTTTGGCCGATAGCTCAGGCTTGTTACTAACTAGCTCTTACAACTTAACCCATTTTTATTAATCTATGTGCTGCCCTGAGACTCTGGGCTTTTACCTCTCCTTCATGTCCTACTTCCCTTTTGTCTGGCTTGTGATTCCTCTGACTCTGCCCTCCTTCCCAGCATTCTCTCTGCCCCCAAAATCCTACCTAGCCATTAGCCAATCGGCTTTTTATTAACAATGAGAGCAATACATATTTACAGTATACAAAGATTGTTCCACAGCAAGTATATAGATAGAGTAGTTGGTTAAGCAAGAGAGGTCCTTAGTTTATTCCTCAACATCAAAAGAAAAAGAAAAAGGTTAGCCCCTCCCCATAACTGCTTTTAAACCAGTGACATCTAATGAGATCTCCAAGGGTAGGGGGCCTCAGAGGATGAGGCAGAAATATATTAAAAGTGCCCTCATTCAATTTAAAGGCTGTTCTCTCTGTCAAGCTCCTGTCCTTATTCCATATAGAGGCTTTTAACCCAGAGTCTGTTTTGAGGTAAAACCTACGTTTCTTTTCTTTTTTTTTTTTTTTTTTTTTGGTTTTTCGAGACAGGGTTTCTCTGTGTAGCTTTGCGCCTTTCCTAGAACTTGCTTTGTAGACCAGGCTGGCCTCGAACTCACAGAGATCCGCCTGCCTCTGCCTCCTGAATGCTGGGACTAAAGGCGTGCACCACCACCGCGCGGCAGAACCTCTGTTTCTTGATGTGCCCCTGCATATAGAATGAAGCCTGGCACACCAGACCTGCTCGTGTGTGTTGAATGAATGAGTGAACAGATTAATAAAACTTAGCAACCCCACTCTAAGAACATCTTGGTTGGACTCACTCCCCGGTCTCCTGGTTCTGTGGTTGCTGCTATGCTTCTGCCAGCCTTCCCATGCCTTCCTCTCTCTTTGACGTAGTTAAAGAACCACGGGCCTTGCTCAGTTGAGGCAAGGCTCTATCACTGAGCACCCCGGCACCCACCCCTTCATATACAGGCTAGAACCCTTGCCTTGCCAGAGGTCTTACCTCTACCCTGATTCCTCTGCTTGCTTTCTCCAGGGAATTCGACACCGCTTCAGAGGTAGTGCCAGTGCTGTGAGGATTCGAGCACCCCAGATTGGAGGTGAGGAGATTGGGGGAGCTTAAACACATGGTAGCAACACTGAAGGTAGTTGATTCTTTGAGGCTAAACTATAAGTTAGAGGTCCAAATTCTAACCCAGAGTCTGACTAGAACTTTCTGGGGTGGTGACATTTCCCAGCAGTTTAATATGAAAGGGCGAGATTATGTATTCTGTAGTTTGTTTATTTGTTTTTGAGACCGGGTCTCTCTACATAGCCCTGGCTGGCCTGGAACTTTCTTTGTAGACCAGGCTGGCCTTGAACTCAACACCAGCCTCTCCCTCCCAAAGTGCTGGGATTAAAGGCTTGTACTGCCAAGCCTAGGGTAGTCTGCAATTTAAATCCTGGCTCCTCCCTGTTAGCTGACCTTAAGCTAGTAGCATACTTCCTCCAAACCTCATCTGATAATGATAGCATTGACTATCCAATAGGGAGTTTTTGGTTTTGGTTTTTGGTTTTTCGAGACAGGGTTTCTCTGTGTAGCTTTGGTGCCTGTCCAGGAACTCACTCTGTAGACCAGGCTGGCCTCGAACTCACAGATCCGCCTGCCTCTGCCTCCCGAGTGCTGGGATTAAAGGCGTGCGCCACCCCGGCCAGCATTCTCCTGCGTTTTTACTGTTTCGTGTCACATGAGGTCAGCTATGGAATTTTCCATTACTGCTATCATGACCATGCTCAAAAAGTTGTAGGTTTTGAAGCATTTTGGATTTCTAGATTGTGAACGTGGTATTTAAAGGGTGGAAGTTGGGGCTGGAGAGATGGCTCAGTGGTTAGGAGCACTGGCTGCTCTTCCAAAGGACCCAGGTTCAATTCCCAGCACCCACATGGCAGTTCACAACTGTCTATAACTCCTCTTCCCGGGGATTCTACACTCTCACACAGATATACATTCAGGCAAACACCAATGTCCATAAAATACAAATAAATAAATTTAAATTTAAATAAATAAAAGTAAAGGGTGAAAATTGCTTCATTGAAAGCTGTGTGAAATGTTAATCTGCTTGCATTCATTTGCCAACTAAAAGTGAAAGATTTTGATAACTACAGACCTGATTAAATGGGGGACTCTTCACAGTGGGAAAGATGGAGTGTTCCGGAGGGGTCTCTACCTGTCTCTATGTCTGGACTTTGTTCCCTTTTGTATTTGGTGCTGAGGTGGAACTCATGGCTTTCTACAGGCTCTGTGACTCCGCCGACCCACTGTTTTGAGACAGACCTTCACTCTGTGGGTGTCTAATTCTTTGCAGTCCTCCTGCTTTTTGAGCCTCCCAGGTGCTGGGACTATAGCAGTCATGGTTGGTTGACTGGTTGGTTGGGTGGTGTGGGTGTGTGTATATATTTTGCTGGGAATCACCATAGGCAAGCACTCTACCACTGAGCCACATCTTTAGTCCCAGCAGCCCCTTTCTTGACCAGTCCTCAGACCTTGGAAGTTCCCAGACATTGAGATCTCCGGAGTCTCAGAATTCCTGGGCATCACTGATGAGGACTCTCTCCCCCTACAGGTAGCTTTGCAGTGTGGGGAGGCCTGTTTTCCACCATTGACTGTGGCCTTGTACGGATGCGGGGCAAGGAAGACCCCTGGAACTCCATCACCAGTGGAGCATTGACTGGAGCAGTACTGGCTGCGCGCAGTGAGTGCCTCCAGCCCCCAATCCCACTCCCTTCCCTGGTCTGCCTGCCCTTCCTCAGCTCTGTCTCTTTCTGCCTCCCAGGTGGTCCGCTGGCGATGGTGGGCTCTGCGATGATGGGGGGCATCCTGTTGGCCCTCATCGAGGGTGTTGGCATCCTCCTCACTCGCTACACTGCCCAGCAGTTCCGCAATGGTGAGGACCTGGTGGGCAATGGTCAGGGAGAGTCAGGAAGCACTGTCAGCCTTCTCCACTCTTCCTCACCTCATTACCTCATTCTCCCTTCTCCAGCACCCCCATTCTTGGAGGACCCCAGCCAGCTAACCCCTAAAGAGGGAGCTCCAGCCCCAGGTTATCCCAACTACCAGCAGTACCACTGAGGAAGCCGCTGCCTGCCCCTGCCACCGTGGGAGCTCCTCAGTTCCCTCCCGGATGATCTACCTCCAAGGGAGGACTGGTTCCTACATAGCCCTGAGACCCTCCAGAGAGGGCCTCTATTCGACTCCCTTGTTCTGTGGTAGGGGTGGGGATACCCCAGCAGCCTTGTCACCTGGGTCCCCTTTTTTTGTCTCTCAGGGCACCCCAGCCTCACACATGTAACAGTCTCTCATCCCAGATCCTCCGTGTGGCACCCTGATGAATGTTTAAAGGCAGTTTTGAAATGTCTGTGTATGCACTCCTTAGTCATCCAGAGGACCCTCTCCTCAGGAGAAGCGGCTTGGAAGTCCAGGACTTGGTGTTCCACAGTGAATGGGTTCTAGTAAGGATTTTTTACAGGGTAGTGGGGGAAAGAACCAAGATCTCACTATGTTGTCCAAGCTGGACTTGAACTTGTGTGACGCACCCACACCCAGCCTCTAGTACAGGGTTACAGACTGAATGAGCAAGGGAGGTAAGACTGACAAAGATGAATTAGGCACATGAATAAGCACGGTTAGGGGCCGAGTGATACATCTAGCAAACAGGAGCAGGCTTGGGGAAGAAGATCAGGAATTCAAGGATTGTTGGGTGTGTATGTAGGCCATGCATACATACTCCGAACTCCTAAACCCCCTTGCACAAGCTCCCCTTATAGAGACTGGGAAACCAGCCTTATAAAGGCTTTTCTGAATACCAGTCATTCTATTTTTAAAAATTCCATTTACAAAAAAAAAAAAAAATCCAGCCAGGTGATAGTGGCACACGCCTTTAATCCCAGCACTTCAGAGGCAGAGGAGGCAGGCGGATCTCTGAGTTCAAGGCCAGCCTGCTCTACAGAGCAAGTTCCAGGACAGCCAGGACTACACAGAGAAATCCTGTCTCCAAAACAAAACCAAACAAACAAAAAAGAAATCCATGCGGCTTTATACCAGCTCTGGCTGTCTGGGATGGAGGTCCAGGCATCAGGGAGACTGCTTTCTCAAAAAAAGGTGCTCTGTGTTAGTCTCCTGTCGTTCCTTGTGCTTGGTGGTGTCTGCGATTTTACATTTGCTGGGTTTCGTTACTGTTCTTAATTACATCTTAAACTGTTTATTTAAATGTTTTCATACAATACATTTTGGGAGTATTTTCCCCCATCTCCAACACTTCCAGATCTTCCCCACCTTCCTATCTATTTAACTATATTCTTTTGGTTTTTGAGAGACAGGGTCTCACTATGTAGATCTGATTGTCCTGGATCTCACTCTGTAGACCAGACTGGCCTCGAACTCAGATCTGCCTGTCTTCTGCCTCCAGAGTTCTGGGTTAAAGGCCTGTGCTTCTACACCTGGCTTGCTGTTTGTTTTTCAAGACAGGGACTCAGGTAGCCCAGGCTGGCCTCCAACTTGCTATGTAACAGTGGCTTGTCCTGTAAACTGATCCTCCTGCCTCAACTTCCTAAGTGCTGTGGTCACAGATGTATGCTACCACACCAGTTCTGGTTTGTTTTTAGACAGGTTCTTGTTAGTGTAGTCTAGATTCACCTTGAACTCCTAATCCTTCTACCTCCAAGTGCTGGAATTACAGATTTTTTAAAAAAACTAATTTATTGGGGGGGGGGGTGCACATGCCATGGTGTATGTACAGGTCAGAGGACAGCTTTCCAGGGTTGGGTCTCCTTTCACCATGTTGGTTTCCAGGATCAAATTTGGGTGGTAAGGCTCTGTGGCAACTCAGTTGTTTAAAGGTGACCACAATATATATACAGAAATGAGTCTCATATGGGGAGAGGAGAGGTATGGGAAAGATTATCCTGGATGGACATCTCCCAAGCTCTGTCATTCTGTGCAAACCTCTTAAGTGGATGGGATAAACATTGTCTCTACTGGGTCCAGATGCCTTATGGAGGCACAGAAATTTCCAGAGAACTGGGTTTGTTTCCCACTGAGACTGCTACAGTGCAAATAGGCTCCTGGATGATATATAAATGCTACAGGTCACTGCAAGGAGATGGAAACATCCTTCCATATAAAACTGGTGCACCTGAAGACAAAGGTGCAGTCCTTAGGGTCTCTGAAAGTCCCAACAAGAGCCTGGTGGCCCTCAGTAATGGTCCTGCTTGAGCAACTCAGTGCCTAGCAATGCATGGTCACTCTACCAACTGCCCTGGGAACGGAAAGATGGGTTGGGGTTTGCAGATTTGCACTCCCCCCAATAGAACCCAGCCATGCAGCCTTTGTGAGCTGGGAACTCCAGCTGCAGTGCTCTCTCTCTGTCACACACACACACACACACACACACACACACACACACACACACACATGCGTGCGCCCTCTAGCCTTTGGGGAACAAACTCCCCAGTGCAGATCTAAGCTTGCCACCTGCTGGGGTTTCACAAGCTGAATTCCACTACGGAATTCCCCTGAGAGGTGGGGTCCGTACCCCACCCCCTTCCCATCTTTCTGTGCTCCCTCAGACTGCTATAGACTCTTACTGAGTATCTGTCTGGGCATTGTTACAGCAGGCCCTTACTAATTGCCTGGCTCTTGCCAGCCTGCAGACTTGATCTGGACCGACCTCAAGCCTCACCCCTCACCCTTAAAGTATCAGCCCTCTGGGGAACATCCATGCTCCAGGAGGTGCACCTTCTCTAACCCTAGGATCCAGTTCCCAGTTTCCACCACCAGGGTGCAGCTTGACCTTTGCAGCTTGGAAATGCTTCTCTCAGCTCGCTCTGCGGGATGCGTGGCTTAACTGCACTTGGCGACCTTCGACTCTGTCTTCCTGGCCCAGCGAGGACATTGCCTGGTTTCTATGCAAAAGAGCAGGCCCAGATTCCCAGGCTTGGCAGGAGGGGTTACTCTACAAAAGGGATTTTGTGCTGCTAAAATCTTAAGTTTGAAATGAAGAAAAAGATGGATGAAAAGAGAAAGAAATAGGAGAGAAACTAAAGCCTCAGGTGAGAATTGTGAGGCAGCTTAGGACCCTAGGGTGATGGGGGGGTGTGCAGAAACCCAGAAAAGGCAGGAGATAGACACAGAGTAAAGAGACATTACAAAATAGGAGAAAATCCTTATGGTTATCCCACAGATGATTGATAGCCAGAATATACAAAGAACTAAAGAAAAATTAAGGGCACTGCCTGCTCTTCCAGAGGACCTGGGTTCAAGTCCCAGCACCCACATGGCAGCTCACAACTGTCTGGAACTCCTGTTCCAGGGGATCCGACACCCTCATACAGACATACATGCAGGTAAACACCAATGTACATAAAATAAAAATAAATTATTTTTAAAAATCAAGCCCCCAAAGAATAAATAATACAATCAGTAAATGGCAAATGAACTAGGCAGAAACTTCTTAAAAGAAGCACAAATGGCTAGTAATTGTGAAAAGTTCAACATCTTGGCAGGCTGATGGTTTTTGATGTACTCTGGAGCCAGAGGCAGGCAGATCTCTGTGAATGTGAGACAAGCCTGGTCTACATAATGAGTTCCATGTCTACATAATGAGAGTCTGTCTGAACAAAACGGGGAAAAAAAGTACAACATCCTTAGCTATCAGAGAAAAGCAAATCAAACTGACATTGAGAGTCCATCTTTCTGAAATACAAATTGCTGTCATCAGATGGAAAGGGTACAGGGGATGAGAGAGGCTTTCTACAGTATTGGTGGGAATGTAATAGAAATCAGTAGAAAGTTTTCTCCAAACAACAACCACCACCTAACTAAAAATAGACCTCCCATACGACCCAGCTCTACCACTCCTGGGTATATTCCTAAAGGAACCAACATAGCCCAAAGACACCTCCACATCCATATATGTTGCAGCACCATTCACAGTAAGCCATTAGGGAATCTCTTAGATGCCTGTCAGCAGGAGGGGGGAAAAATGTGATGTGTGTGTGTGTGTGTGTATATAAAAATACAAATGGAGTAGTATTCATCTGTAAATGAAACTATGTGCCTTGCAGGAAAATGGATGGGAACTAAAATATTGTTAAGAAAAAAATAAGCCAGGACAAGTATTCAGTGTTTTCTCTCTTGTGCAGAATCCAAACAGAAAGACAACATGAACTTGGGGGACTATTAGGGAAGAGGATAGGGATCAGAGAGCAGGGAGAGGAGTTGGCCAGGGAGAGTACTAAAGGAAGGGGTGCATGATCCAAGCATGTTACTGCATATTTGCAAAAGTCACAGTAATTCCTATGAGGTTCTATTCTGTGCAATTCATATCCACTGAAAAGGGAAAAGAAAGCCACGGGAAGGACAATGCAAGAAGGTAGCTGTGAAAACTGAAGGAGAAGAGCAAGTTGAGGGAGGTCACAGTGGGAGGCAAGAGGTGCTTGCTTGCCCTCTGGATTCCGGGGCTGGACTCAGTTTGTCAGGCCTCTTCTAGCACATGCTTCCCAAGAATAGTGGCACACACCTTTTCTCCTAGCATTCAGGAGGCAGAGGCAAGTGGATCTATGTGAGTCTGGGGCCAGTTTGATCTACACAGCCAGTTTCAGACCAGCCAGAGCTGCATAGACTCTGTCTCAAAAAAGAAAAAGTTATGAAAACCTGCCCCGACCTGCAGGGCTTCAACGGGTTCTCGACCACCCTAGGGACGGAATGATTAGGGACAGGAGACACAAAGGGAATACACCAAGTCAAGATTTCTGATCAAGGTGCAACTTTATTTTTCTCCAGGAGGGTTTATATAGTTCCTGCAGGGTGGGGGGAGCAAGAGGCTGTTATCTGCATAAGGTGGGGCAAACTAGCAGGATGTTTACAGGGTGAAAAGGTCAAGGGCTCTATTCAATGTCCTGTAGCTAAGCAGCCTGACTGTAAGATGATCTAGTTCCCTGTCTTATGGGGGTCTGTACTTTTCCACTAACTAGAGGTTCTGTCCTTGTCCCTGACAAAAACCTAGAGCCTTGCACTAGACAGGTGCTTTCCTGCTGAGCTGTATACCCTAGCCGCTCACCTAATTCCTCAATCTCCTTTATACTCGCCTGTTTCTGTCTAGGATTTCTGAGGCTTTCCTTCAGTTTATTCTTTCCTGAAGCTTCCCCCATTTCCTTTCTGCTTTACCTCTGCCTCCTTCCCCTTTCTCCAGCTTGCTTCTCCCAGGCTGGTGGCTCTCACAGTCGCTGTGTGTCCTGCATCTGCTATCTTACAGGAAGGGCTTATAAAGAGGCTGGCCAGATCACTCAGCAGGTAAAGAAAGGTACTTGCCACCAAGCCTGAAGACTTATGTTCAATTCCCCAGGACCCATATAGTAGAAAGAGAGAACCAAGTCCCACAAGTTGTCTTCTCATGTCTACATGAGTGTTGTAGCATACACACACACACACACACACACACACACACACACACACACAAATAAATGTAAAAATGATCTTTGTAATCATTGGAAAGAGAGAATCAAGGAAGAGCAATAGGGTCTACCACTTGTCTCTGGAGTGAGAGTCATCCTCTTCACATGCTCAGGGGAAAGACACTGAAGGGCTAGACACGGGGGAGTGGAGGGCAGGAGGCAGAACAGGGGGAAGTAACAGGGAAACTAGATGTAATGAGCACCCAGATGCTGGAGAAACTGAGGCAGGTTCCAAGCATTCTACCAACTGAGCTATACCCCAAGCTCTTAATAGCTTTTAAAAGTGTTCATTTAAAAATTGTCATAAGATAGACATAAGCTGAAATTTAACATTTTAATCATCCTGGGAATATAGGAGGAAAGCCTGATTCAGATTCTCCTATACTCTCAGTTAACAATTAGAATAGAAAACTTGTGACCAGGTTCTGACATTACGAATAATACTGCTGTGAACATAGTTGAGCAAGCGTGGATAAAGAAAATGTGGCACATAAACACAATGGAGTACTACAGTAAAAAAAAACAGCAGTAAAAAACAATGGCAGCATGAAATTTGCAGGCAAGTGGATGGAACTAGAAAATATCATCCTGAGTGAGGTAATCCAGACTCAGAAGGACAAACACGGTATGTACTCACTCATAAGTGGATCCTAGATGTAAAGCACAGGATAACCAGACTGCAACCCACAGCTCCAGGGAGGCTAGCTAGTAAGGAGGACACTAAGAGGGACACATGGAATGCCCTGGGAAGGGGAACTAGATAAGATCTCCATGAGTAAACTGGGAGCGGTGGGGGCAATAGAGGGTAGGGGATGGGGGATGAAACATAAGGGAACGGGATGGTTGAGCTGGAACCAGGATGGAGGGGGAGAGCAATGAAAGAGATATCTTGATAGAGGGAGACATCAAAGGAACAGGGAGAAACAGAGTGCTGGAGAGGTTCCCAGGAATCCACAGGGATGACCCCAGCTCAGACTACTAGCAATAGTGGAGAGGGTGCCTGAACTGAACTGGCCTACCCCAGTAATCAGATCAGTGAACACTAACTGTCATCATAGAGCTTTTCTCTAGTAACCGATGGAAGCAGATGCAGAGATACACAGCCAAGCACCAGGCAGAGCTCTAAGAATACAGTTGAAGAGAGAGAAGAGGGATTCTATGAGCAAGGGGCATCAAGATCATGATCGGGAAACCTGCAGAGACAACCAAACGAAACTAGTGGGAACTCATGAACTTTGGACCAATAGCTATGGAGCCTCCACGGGACTGAACTAGGCCCTCGGCATAGGCGAGACAGTTGTATAGCTTAATCTTCTTAAGGGGCCCCTGGCAGTAGGATCAGGATCCATCCCTGGTGCATGAGCTGGCTTTTTGGAGCCCAGTACCTATGGTGGGACACCTTGCACAGCCTTGATGCAGTGGGAGGGGCTTGGACCTGCCTCAACTGAATGTACCAGGTTCTGCTGACTCCCCATGGGAGGCCTTACCTTGTTGGAGGAGGGGATGGGAGGAGGGGGAGGGGAGAGAGAGTGGTCTGTGGTTGGTATGTAAAATGAATTTAAAAAATTCTTAATAAAAAAATTACCAAAAGAAAACAGAAAAACAAAACAAAAAAACTTGTGGCCAGTTACCAGGTAGGTAGGTGTCTTCTGATCAATTCTGTCTTCACATAATGTACTTGGACATAGCATTGCCTTGCCCCTGTGACCTCAGTGCCAATAGACTGCCCCTCCCCACTTCCCATGCTAATTACCAAGCCCTGGAGGTTTTACTTGTTTTTCTCTTTGGTTCCCCCCCTACACTGCCCCCCCCACAACCCCAGGGGGTTGAATGGGGAAGGATAGGCCAGATAGTGCTGGAAATGGGATCCTGGGTCTTGAACAAAAACATGCCAGACGGCACTCTACTGTGAACTCCCAGAAGTCCTTATCTGTGTTTTTCATTGACAGGCTACAAACAGGTTCCCCCAAGTCCCTCCTCATTTTAGTTAATGTGCTAGGGCACTACTCTACTTACCTAGTTATTATCATAGATTCTACAGAGGGCTACTGATTAAACACCAAAGGAAGAGATGAATAGAGCTGGGGATGGGGCCAGAGACGGAGATCTCAAGCCCTCTCCAGGGGTGTCAGTCTCAAGGAACTGCTATGTGTCCAGCTAAGCAGAACCCCTCCAAATCTAGTCCTTTTCAGCCTCAGTTTAGGAACACAATTCATTATAACCGTGGTTCATAAACATTACCTTTAGCTAGTTCCTGGAGAAGTTGGGGGTGGGGCCCAAGTCGCAGCTGTCTAATTCCCTCTGGCATCTGGTCACCCAGCCCCCACCCTGAAGCTACCTAGAGGTGGTCAGTCAACAGCCAATCATTAGCATATAAGAAGATAATCATTTTGAATATTCTAAGGATTTTAGGAATCGCATTCCAGGAAACAGAGACAAAGCCCAAAAATGTATTTTACAAAATCACAACCATTTTAAAGCATAGAGTTGAGCAAAAGGCATTGAGCAAGTTTACATTGTTAAAGCAACCAGCACCATTGCCCATCTCCGGAACTCGGGACCTCTTGTGGTGTTTTGTTCCCATGTTTTGAAACGAGATTCCTGGAGTACAGGCTGACCTCTGTAGCTATACGGCTGTGGTGGCCTGGTGTGCTTCTAATCCTCCTGCCTCTACCTCCTGGGTACTGGGGTCCCAGTGCACCACCGCGACCAACCCTTTGTGGTGCTAGGGATAGAAGGGTTCAAGGATGTTAGGCAAGCACTCTTAGCAACCGAGCTATGACCCAAACCCCTGCAACCTAGCTTAAAACTTTTATTGCAGTGTTGGAGATGGGATCCAGGGCCTCAAGAATGCCAAGCAAGTGTTCTACCTCTAAGTTAAATCCCCAAACCTTTCCTTTGTCTACTTCAAGTCCGAACCTTAGTTATCTCCTAATGGACACTTGCTGTGCTTCTATTTCTATTTGTAAGCTATTATTTATAATGATTTGAATAGGCAAGTGCAACTTTTTTTGCAGTAATTCATACATCAATTTTATATATATATATAATATATATATATTTATATTTCCCCTTAAACTATTCAGCTGGAGGTTTGGAGATATAACTCAGTGGTAGGGTGCTTAGTTTACGTACATGAGACCCTGGGTTTGGATCCCCCCAATACAAAAAATATTCAACTGGAGTTTGAGATTGTATTGCATCTGTATGCCAGTGCTAAGAGCTTGCCTAGTGAGTGTGAGGCCCTAGGTTGATCCCCCAGCACCACAAAATAATGTGTATCAGTTTGGAAAGAATGTATATCGTTTGTAAGCAGCATTTGCTCAGCCCAGGTTGGCCTGGTACTATGTACCCCTGTCTGCTCTTGTTTCAAGGCACTCTGTCTGCCCCAGCTCCTCAAGTTCCGGGATTACAGGTATGAGCCACTATTCCAGGCTGAAAATGTAAAAGTGGGGATGCAGCTCAGTGATCAGAGTGCTTGTCTAGTATCCTCAAGGCTCTGAATCTGTCTGATCCCCAGCAAAACACACACACACACACACACACACACACACACACACACACACACACACAGTAATAGTATGGTGGCCTAACTTGCAGTTCCAAGTATTTAGGCTAGGGAGGAACACTACTTGACTTTGGTGGTTTAGGGTCAGCCTGGGCAGGATAGCAGGAACACTTCCTTTTTTGTTTGTTTGTTTGTTTTTTGAGACAGGGTTTCTCTGTGTAGTTTTAGTGCCTTTCCTGGAACTCCCTCTGTAGACCAGGCTGGCCCTAAATCCAAAATCCACCTGGCTCTGCCTCCCAAGTGCTGGGATTAAAGGCATGGGTTACCACCGCTCTGCACATTTCCTTTTTTAGGGATTTAAAAACTATTTGCCGGGCGGTGGTGGCGCACGCCTTTAATCCCAGCACTCGGGAGGCAGAGCCAGGCGGATTTTTAAGGCCTGCCTGGGCTACAGAGCGAGTTCCAGGAAAGGCACAAAGCTACACAGAGAAACCCTGTCTCGAAAAAAACCAAAAAATAAAATAATAATAATAATAATAATAATAATAATAATAATAAATAAAACTATTTTATTTGGGGAAATAGCTGGAGAGATGGATCAGCATTTAAGAGTACTTGTTGCTCTTGCAGAATCTGGGTTCAGTTCCCAGCACCCACTTGTGTAAGATGAATCTTAAAAGGTCGTATTATTAAAAAAAATAAAAAATAAAAAAACCCAGAGTCTGGTATAAGAGGTGAATGCTGAAAGATCAGAGAAGCAGAACAAGCCACAGCCAACCTCACCTCAACTCCTCAGCCAATTCTGTTTCCACGAATCCTCAGACTGAAAACCTCTGAGTCCTCACCCCCGAGGGTCTCAGTTGAACTGCTTAAAAGCCTCTAGTTCCTGGTCCTCATGCCTTATATACCTTTCTGCTTCCTGCCATCACTTCCTGGAATTAAAGGTGTGTGTCCTTCCCAAGCAAAGTCATGAAATCTCAAGTGTTGGGATTAAAGGTGTGTGCCACCATGCCTGGCTCTGTTCCCAGCGTGGCCTTGAACTCACAGAGATCCAGACGGATCGCTGCCTCCAGAGTGATAGTGTTAAAGGTGTGTGCCACCACTGTCTAGCCTCTATGTCTAATTTAGTGACTGTTCTGTTCTCTGACCCCCAGATAAGTTTATTAGGATACACAATATATCAACCACACACTTGGTTGTTCACAACTATCTGTAACTCCAGTTCCAGAGGATCTGACCCTCTTCTGACCTTTGTAAAAGCGCCAGGCATGAATGTGGTGCATAAACATACATGAACACTCATATACATAATTTTAAAATATTTTCTTATTTTTTATGTCTAATTGTGTGTGTGTGTGTGTGTGTGTGTGTGAGAGAGAGAGAGAGAGAGAGAGAGACAGAGACAGAGACAGAGACAGAGAAAGAGAGACAGAGAAAGAGAGACAGAGAGACAGAGAGAGATTTACAGAGGCCAGAAGAGGATGTTGAATCCCTTGGAGCTGGAGTTACAGGCAGTTCTAAGCTGCCCAACATGGGTAGTAGGAACTGAGCTTGGGTCCTCTGCGAGAGCAGTGCATGTTCTTAATCAACCACTGAACTATGTCTCCAGTCCCTCTGAAGGGATTTTTAAAGCATGTATTAACTGTAAAAAGCGAGGAATTTATTCTGGCATTCCCGCACATGTCTGAATGAACTTCATTCACATACACCCCATTCCTCTTTTCACCCTGATGTCATCTTTTCTCCGTCCACAGCCATAGGAGAATTACTTTTTGTAAGAACCCTTTCAAAATAATTTTTATAATATGTAATTATTTCACCGAAGTTTTATGAAATGTGTCTTCATGTAGTAAATCATCTTTTAAATATTTTAATTATTGGGGCTGGAGAGATGGCTCAGAGGTTAAGAGCACTGACTATTCCTCCAGAGGTCCTGAGTTCAATTCCCAGCACCCACATGGTGGCTCACAACCATCTGTAATGAGATCTGGCACCCTCTTCTGTGTACATAATGAATAAATAAATCTTTAAAAAATATTTTAATTATTATTTTTTTTTTTGAGACAGGGTTTCTCTATATAACAGTCCTGGAACTTGCTTTGTAGACCAGGCTGGCCTCGAACTCACAGAGATCCACCTGCCTCTGCTTCCAGAGTGCTGGGATTAAAGGTGAGAAACACCACCACCTATTTACACTAGTTTTCTGTTAATACAACCTTCAAATTGTAGTCAGGGCACAGAAACTTTGAATCCCATCCCAGCACTACAAAACAAACAAGTCAATAGTAAATAGTAAATAGCCTGGTCTACAGAGTGAGATCCAGGACAGGCACTAAAACTACACAGAGAAACCCTGTTTCAACCCCCCCCTCCACACACACACACAAATACATAAAACGTGTAGAAGATGAAGGGCTTCAGTTTCCTATTGAATGTTCAATGAAAAGTACCCCTTAGCTCCTATAGTCTAGCCAGCCAGCCTCTAACCTTTGCTACTTAAGATACCCCAAGTCAAGAGGCATAGTGGCACACACCTTTAATCCCAGCACCTGGGAGGCAGAGGCAGGTGGATTTCTGTGAGTTCGAGGCCACCCTGGTCTACAGAGTGAGTTCCAGGACAGCCAGGACTACACGGAGAAACCCTGTTTAGGGTGGGTGCGGTGTGGGGGTGGGGGTGGGAAATGCCTCAAGTGGCTGCTTGCCTTATGGAAAGCAGCAGAGTAGTTAAGAGTGTCCTCAGTAGATGGTTGTTTGATCTTGTTTAATATACACATGTTACATCTAACCTGTCACTTATACACTCCATAGGAGTGGATTATATAATCAAAGATGTGAACACCAAGAGGTGGGAGAAATGGAAGCCATCTCAAGTGTGTGTCCACTATATTGGTGTTTAATCCTCAGGTCCAGAAAGGAATGTACTTTTAGCCAGGTGGTGGTGGCGGCGGCGGCGGCGGCGGCGGCGGCGGCGGCGGCGGCGGCGCACGCCTTTAATCCCAGCACTGGGAGGCAGAGCCAGGCAGATCTCTGTGAGTTCAAGGCCAGCCTGGGCTACAGAGCAAGTTCCAGGAAAGGCTCCAAAGCTACAGAGAAGCCCTGTCTCCCAAAATAAAGGAAGAAAAGAAGAAAAAAAAAAAAAAAAGAAACGTACTTTTTTGTGTGTGGTTTGAGGCAGAGTCTCACTATGTAGCCCTGGCCAGCCTTGCACTTACTGGCTAGCCTCAAATAGCCTTAGACTTGCAGCAGGCTTCCTGCTCCAGCCTTTCACAAGGGCAGCCAGGAGAGGATTTGCATAGTGATGTCACCTGAGATCCTGGGAATAGACAGGCATAATCAATGGATTAGATACATCCTAGGCCACACAGATGGATTTTTCTTTTCCCAGCTTTTTTTCCTTGGAGGCGGGGTCTTGTAATTGCCCAGGCTAGGCTGAAACTCAGTATCTCAGCTTCCCAAATGCTGGAATTATAAGAGGTGTACTCTGGGGCTGGCTCTTTTCTTTCCTTTTCTTTCTCTCTCTCTCTCTCTTTCTTTCTTTCTTTCTTTCTTTCTTTCTTTCTTTCTTTCTTTCTTTCTTTCTTTTTTTCTCTCTCTTTCTTTCTTTGTTTATTTATTTATTTATTATTTATTTTCAGATAGAGTCTCAGTGTGTAGCCTTGGCCAACCTGAAACTCTCTATGTAGACCAGGCTGGCTTTGAACTCACAGAGCTCTTCCTGCTTCTCCCTCCTGAATGCTAGGATAAAAGGGGCTCACCGCCAGGCGGTGGTGGCGCATGCCTGTAATTCCAGCACTTGGGAGGCAGAGGCAGGTGGATCTCTGTGAGTTGGAGACCAGCCTGGTCTACAGAGCTAGTCCAGGACAGGCTCCAAAGCTACAGAGAGAAACCCTATCTAGGAAAACCAAAAAAAAAAAGGGGGGGGGGCTCACCACCATGCCTGGCTTTCCCTCACTTTTAATTTATGCCATGTCACCATATTTTGTTTTAATTCTATTTGAATTTTTTCTTCAGTTTCAATTCTAAATGAAAGCAAAAAAGAGAAATTCTTTCTAGAACAACATATGGACATAAATCTATGTATTTATGGAGAAACAAGTAAATACAGACAGTAAATGAAAACAGGAGAATTTGTGAGTGATTAAAGGAGAGACTGTTAGAAACTAGGAAGATGGAGAGAGCTGAGGCCACGTGAGGACACAATAAACACAGCCGTGGAGAGGTGACGGGAATGACAGAGGACAGAGGACGGAAAGGAGCACTTAGAGAGCTCCTACCTAATATCAATCCTAGAGAACTTCGTGTTGTTTTGAGGTTGCACTTGCTGGTAATAGCTTTATTTGGGGACAAGGCTAATTCCCAGCAGTATGAACTGAGCTGTCCATGGCCATGTCACCTGGATTAAACTCATTTCTCTGTGAACATCGTGGTCCACAGCATGCAGCCCGTAATTGTTTATCCATCCATCTAATAGAGTAGAGTCTGTTGTTTCCCCAAGGACAGAGACCAGACCCTTATTTCAGCCCACTGAGTCAATTTTCCTTGTCTGTCTGGTAATTCGACAGTAAGGTCTATTGCCCTAGCAACTGCCCTTCGACTGCCATGGCAACCGCCAGTGCAGACTTCAGTTCACCACTTTGCCCCTTGGACATCTCCATGGCGATGCGCAGGATGAAGAGAAGGCCAGAGCCCCAATTCTGCGCCTGCGTAGTGTGACAGGAGGGGGTGAACAGGAGGAGACCAGGCTCCTGGATATGCGCAGCCGCAGAGCGCCACGGCTGTGCCCACTAGTCCCAGCGCTGCGCACTTGACAGCCAGTCCGCCCGTCCGGAGCCCGGCTCGTTGGGGCAGCATGGCGGGGTCGCCGCTGCTCTGCGGGCCGAGGGCCGGGGGCGTCGGCCTTTTGGTGCTGCTGCTCTTGGGCCTTCTGCGGCTGCCCCCCGCCCTGTCAGCGAGGCCAGTAAAGGTGCGACTCCAGTCAGCAGGGGGTGGGGGTGGGGATGGGGAGGAAGATGGGGGGAAAGTGTTGGTGAGGCATTCTTGCTAGTATGTGCATAGAGATTGGCAAGGGTGTCCTGGGCTGCAACTGACAGTCTCCACATAGGCCAAGCGCATTTTCTGGGTGTGAGGGTGCTGATGCTCAAGGGCTCTTGGCTAGCAGACGCACCCTGCCCTTCCCTCAGCATCTGGGGCCTGGTCTGACCTCGACCCGCGGGTGGCCTGTGGCGCTGTCCATGGCACTAGGGCATATTTAGAAAAGATGTCCATGTATCAGTATGTGTGCCTGTGATGTGATGACCGAGGTGTATAGGTATTGTGTTCTTTCAGTGTGTCCTTTGGTTTGACTGCCCCTGAACGTCCTGCAATGCTGGAGATTCTTCTGTTTGACTTTTTTTTTTTTTTTTGTGGGCTTGATTGCTTTCTCAGTGATACCATGTGTATATTTGTGAACTCTTATGTGTGATGACGTAGTATATGGGCGTATCTTCCCTGTGTGCTTATGTGTTTCTGTGTTTGGTTTTTTTTTTTTTTTTTTTTTCATTTTGGAAGGAGTGGCTCTTGTACCTCAGAGTACATATTTCATGGTGGCTTAGGTAGACTGAGTGCTTGGGTTTTTCTATGTGTATCCACGAGATGGTTTCCTTCTTGTTTCTTTGTGGAGCTGTGTCATTGCTGGGAAAGAAGCCATGATGTCTCTGCTCTGCATTGTGTTTTTAAAAGAGATGCCTATCCTTGCACCTGGGTGGCTCGGAGAGTGTAACAGCAGATCATTTCCCCAACAAGGAATGTGCACACAAGCATGAAAAGACCACTTCTGTGCAGTTCCTTGCAGCAGATACAGCAGTGTTGGGTTGCATGTGTGACATTTCAAGGGCTGTGTGTGTGTGTGTGTGTAGGGGGGATTGCTGGTGAGTGATTCCCCCAAGGGCAGATGCTGACCAAGGGGAGGGACATGGAGCAGCTTGCTCTCTACCTCTGCAAAGCTGTCTGAATCACAGAGAAGGGTTTTTTAAATTATTAAATATTTAGCATGGAACAATCTATTTAACATATATGTAAGTTATAAAGAATAATAGCTACTATTCAGCTTAAGAAATAAAGTATGACCAATACTCAGGCCTCCTTTGCTAGCCTTACCTACTATTTTCTGCCCATTGATTCAATGCATTTGCAGCTTATCTTTAAACAATCTATTGTTTAGTTTCTGCTTTTGGAACATCATAGAAATGGAATCAGGCTAGGCATCTGCTTCCTGGTGGTCTCACTAAGAAGTCCCTAGTGTTGGATAGTCTTAGGCTATCTACAGTGGGATTCTAGAATTTGCCTTTGTGTGTGTGTGTGTGTGTGTGTGTGTGTGTGTGTGTGTGTGTATGTGTGGTGGGTGCATGTGGTTTTGAATCGAGGGCTTTCTGCATGCTAGCCCCCAGAACCTTCTTTTGGTTTTGCTTTGGTGGAAGATTCATTTATATTGAAGTGTATGGTTGTAGTTCATTTTGATGCACAACATCATATCCTATGGGTGTATCATGAGTATACTAGTATGTCATGGTTTATTTCCAGGGCACGCTTTCCTTTACTCCCCCTACTTTTATGCTATTAGAAAATACTACTATGATGGTTCAAGAATTTATGTCCATAGACTTTGAGTGCAACACTCTAGGAGTGGGTCATAAAATCTATTCTTTTGAGACATGGGCAATTTCCCTTTCAAAATGATTTCTGTAATTTGTTCTGTTTTGTTTTTCGAGACAGGGATTCTCTGTGGAGCCCTGGCTCTCTTGGAACTCCCTTTGTAGACCAGGCTGGTCTCGAACTCAAAGATATGCCTGCTGGGAGCAAAGGCGTGTGCACCATGCCCGGCTTATTTTTGCACATTTAATTTCCAACAGCAAAGTATTATAGTTTTTATTCCAAACCTGGTATCCCCCCCCCCAAAGAAACAAACAAACAAAAACAACCTGGCATCCAGAAGACTCAGGGCAAGTTCTGAGTGATTAAGGCATCACACTGAGATTGCATGGATCCTAGAGGTGTTTAGTGGTCTGAGTGCCCTTGGAGGTAATTGAGTGTCTGCTGGGGCCTTAGAGACGATGGGAATTTTGGAGGGGCCCAGTGAATGTGGTGGTCCGTGGAGCCCCGCCCCTCTAGTTGGGCGTCTCTGGCTAGAGGGACGATGACGATGTCGGTTTTTTCCCCACTTCATCTTCTCGCAGGAGCCCCGCAGTCTGAGCGCAGCATCGGCGCCCTTGGCTGAGACAGGCAGTCCCCGCCGCTTGCGTCGGGCCGTACCCCGAGGAGAGGCGGCGGGTGCGGTGCAGGAGCTGGCGCGGGCGCTGGCGCACCTGCTGGAGGCCGAGAGACAGGAACGCGCGCGCGCCGAGGCGCAGGAGGCGGAGGACCAGCAGGCGCGTGTCCTGGCGCAGCTGCTGCGTGTCTGGGGCTCCCCGCGGGCCTCGGAGCCGCCCTTGGCCCCGGACGACGACCCGGACGCTCCTGCCGCACAGCTCGCACGTGCTCTGCTCCGCGCTCGCCTAGACCCCGCCGCCCTCGCGGCCCAGCTCGTTCCCGCGCCTGCCGCCGCGCTGCGCCCCCGACCCCCCGTGTACGACGATGGCCCCACCGGCCCGGATGTCGAGGACGCCGGCGACGAGACCCCTGACGTGGACCCGGAGCTGCTGAGGTGCCGGGGCAGGGGGAGGGAGGGAGGGCGAAGGCTGAAATCGTCAAAGCCGCTGCACTGGAGCCTGAGGAAGTGAAGTCCTGGATCCCGGGGACAGGGGACGGATGCCCATAGACCCCAGACTGGGTGACACTATACAGGACTAGGGCTCCCGGAGAGGTCTTTGGGGAAGGCACTTTCTCTGAAAGTAGTGAGTCCCTCAGGCTTGAGTGCAAGCAATATGGTGTTGCAACGTTGTGTTGGCCGGGTTCGGGACTACAGTGGTGATGCGGCGCCGCATCCTCACTGCGCTCCGCTTCACCACGCAGGTACTTGCTGGGGCGGATCCTCACCGGAAGTTCGGAACCAGAGGCTGCTGCGGCCCCGCGCCGCCTCCGCCGAGCTGCAGACCAGGATTTGGGTCCCGAGGTGCCTCCCGAGAGTGTGCTGGGGGCGCTGCTGCGCGTGAAACGCCTGGAGAACTCCTCGCCCCAGGCGCCCGCACGCCGCCTCCTGCCTCCCTGAGCGCTGCTGCATCCCGCACGCCCTGGAACCCAGGAGCCGCCCCCAGCAACCCTGACTTCCTGCCAGCACGTCCACAGGCGCCTACCCGGCCACCCCTGAGACCCCCCCATCTCCTGAACCCTCAATAAAAGCGCTCTATAGCAGCTCTTTGACTGAGTGGCGTGTTCTGAGGGGCCGGTGGGCTGGGTGAGAGCCATAGTGGCTGTGTATTTGGGTCCTCTACTGACACGGAATGTGCCCCTGCCTAAGTCTGCTCTCCTCACTGGCAAAAAAAGCACCTACACAGGCAATAGCAGTGGCATTGCCGTACTCACCAGGTGCCTGGGCTAGCCTCCTAGGCTTCGCTGAGGTGGGTTTCCCTGAGAGGCTGAGGTCACTTTCAGCGTCTGCCAGGGGACCATGGCACTAAAGGTCAAGGGGCTATGGCTACACTCGTTGCCCACCAGGACCAGGGACTGTTTGTTGTGAGGGCCCTGGGTGGATCACGTCTGCAGCTGGTCCAGACACCCAGCACACCATCAGCAACATGCCAAACCCTGAGCACACAGTGCTCTGTGAAGAGTCAGCCCAACCATGGCCTTTGCGCTGGTTATTTTTTCTGCCCTCAATATGTGCAAGTTTTTTGTACAAACGTCACTTCATACGGCATTTTTAAACCTTCCTGTCACCGTGAGCCATTGCCTCTTTTAATATAGAGCATCTATCACTGTCTAGTATTCCTAGTATCCAAAACAAGGTTGGGCAGTTTCTCCTCTCTCTCTCCAAGTGCTGGGATTACAGGTGTGTGCCACTACCATGCTCAGATCCCCAAAATTTCTTGAATGAAAGAATTCTCATAACTCAAGCAACATTCTCCCACCCACATAACACTTAGTATGAAAGCTGGGTACAGTATACACACCTGTAGTATGTAATACCAGCACTTGAGAGGCGGAAACAGGAAGATCACCCAGGAAGGAGCTCAGTGTCAGCCTGGGCTACCCTGTCTCAGAACAAAACAATCAAAACTCGGCATGGTGGCACATCCCTTTTATCGCAGGACTCAGGAGGCAAGGCAGGCAGCTCTCTGAGTTCCAGTCAGGGCTACCTAGTACATAGTAATACGCTGTCTCAAAAAACAAACAAAAAGACTTAGTATGGAGGCAGCTTTGAATCCTGAGAACAACATTTATTTAACTTTGCATAGAACTTCATAAAACACAGCCAATGCTGGACACCCCATGTTACCATCTAACCCTCACCAAATGAAAACAAAAAGGTGTCCGTAGTAACTGTTATTTGGTGGGGGAAGGGTCATCTTGACACGACCGGCGAGATCTTCAGGCTACAGAGCAGCCACAGCTACACACGGCTTTGCGGTGCCGGGCCTCCTTGGTTGGCTCAGCCATAGCCTCCTGGGCCCTCTGAATCTCATGGACAAGCAGATCAAAGGCTTCCTCTACACCTTGCCGTGTCTTGGCTGAGGTCTTCACGAAGGGGGCTCCCCACTTGTGAGCAAGGATGGCCGCGGCAGCATGAGCATCTCCAGTGGTGGTCACTAGGTCACACTTGTTGCCCACGAGTACCAGAGGCTGTTTCTGGTGAGGACTCCAGGTAGACCATATCTGCTGCAGCTGCTCCAGGGAGGAGGGGTCGTCAAGAGCAAAGACACCCAGCACGCCATCACCAGCTGCCAAGCACTGGTCACGCAGGGCCCTGTGGATATCCTGCCCCGCTGTGTCCAGCACATTCAGAACATAGCCTCCGTTGTCCAGGGCCACCTGCTTCCAGTAGGAATCCTGGATAGTGGGGTCGTGGTCTTTCACGAAGCAGTGGTGGGTCATCTGGATAGTGAGAGCACTTTTACCAACACCACTTGCCCCCACCACCACTGCCTTGTACTCAGGAAGCTGCCTACCAGCATTTTTGCATTGTGCCCAGGCCTCGTGGCTTTCCTCTGGGGATCTCGTGCACTGTGCGTTGAGGCTCAGATCCAAGATGCTAGACTTTGTTGACAACGCCATTCCTCAACAGTCAGCTCAAACAGCGATGTAAACAGCAGGTGCTGAGAGTGAGAGAGAATGAGAGGTCAGGTGAGACTGGCTGGAAGAAAGGAGACCCCCCAGGTGTCATTGAATCAACATAGTTAAGTATACACTATGTTGTTTTCTCCTTATTTGGAAGTGGGGTGAGACAGGGTCTTAACATGTAGCTCTGGCTAGCTTGGAATTTGTCCTACAGGTCAGGCTGACCTCAGTTTAAGCAATCCTCCTGCCTCTGCCTTCCCAGTGCTAGAATTACAGGTGTGTCCCACCATGTCCAGCCTCCTTCTTAAACCCAGAGCCCCTATTGTTCAGCTGCTCCTTCGACGCCAAGCAGGGATATCTCTTTTCAGTAGTTTTTCATATATATATATAATTTATAAATTGTATTTCTTTTGTGCACGGGAGGCACTAGACTGGGATTGATGGAAGTGACCCCACCCCCGCAGGGGTGGGATTGTTTTTGTGTGCCACAGCATTTGTGTGGAAGTCAAAGTACAACCTATGGAGTAGGTTCTTTTTCTGCAGGAGTAAGCAAGGTAGTCAGGTTTGGTAGCAAACACCTTTATCTCTGAGCCATCTGGCCTGCCTGGGATTTTTCAAGTACTCCTACTACTGATATTTAACATGCACCCCATGAAGCCCACCCGGTTAAAATGTGTGACTCTTGTGTAACCATTACTATAGTTGAATTTGAGAATGTTTAAAAAATTTTGAACATCTGTACATTCAGAAAAAGAATCTCTATAGCCCTTAGCAGTCTCCATTGCACAAGGAGAGTGGGATTTGGTTTGGTTGTCTTGGAACCCCAGCTTGGCAGAGTAGTGCCTGTCTGGTGATTGGCTGCTGGGAACTTCCCCCCCCAAGGGGTTTATGTTGTAAAAGAACATCTTACTGCAGAAAGATAATCAACCGAGGCTGGAGATCTACAGCTCAGTTGGTTTAGTGCTTCCTTAGTATGCACAGAGCCCGGAGTTCAATCCTCGGCACCGCATAAAAACAGCCTGCTGCCTCACATCTATAATATTCCAGTATTCAGGAGGTGGAGAAATGATTAGAAGTTCAAGACCAGCCTCGGTTACATAACACATTGGGAGCCAGATCCTATCTCAAAAAAAAAAAAAAAAAAAAAAGACAAGCCAAATCATATAGTCTAGTACCCACCTATATTGTGAGGCAGGGACAGAGATCTTCACAGAAAGTAAAAGAAAGCTGGGGATGTGGTTCAGTTGGTAGAATGCTTTGCCTAGCCTGCATGAAGTTCTGAATTTGATCCTCAGTACAATAGAAAATCAGGCAGAGGACCAGCAAGACTGCTCAGCAGGTACTAATGCTTGCCGGGAAAGCCTACTAAGCTGAGTTCTTTCACCTGAACCCATGGTGACTGACACAGGTTTATTCCAGCACTTAGGAAACAGAAGGAGGTGAATCTCTGTGAGTTCCAGACCAGCCAGGGCTACATAGGGAGACCTTGACTCAAAAAAACAAAACCATCACCACCACCAAGAAAAACCTCAAGACAACAGCACCCCCAACAGAAACAACCTTCCCTGCTGTGAACTAAACATTACTTTCTACATTTTATTTTATAATCCACACTGTTGTCTATAATCTCACATTGTTTGGCACCAGATAATTTGTTAATTAATGTTAAGTATATTATTTAATATTGGCTAATTAATTTAAAAAAATCTTCCCGTATGCCAAGCATTGATATGGTACAGAAAAAAAGACTCAACTCCTGGGGCCTTGAAGAAATTCTAATGAAAAGAGGGACAATAAATATGATAAATAAGGAAATTATCTTGCATAGTAGAAGAGGTTAGGCACACAGCAGGTGCTCAATTTGTGTTAGCTATTAATAGCAAGTCATTAACTCCCTGAATGCACCTCCATATCCGGTTGGGGAAGGGCCTCCAAGAGTGCACCATAATGGTGGTTGCCACACTTTTCACTAGAAACTGGGAGGAGTGGCAGGGGGCAGGTGGTGGGTTCCAGGGGTCCCTAGCAGATTTTGTAGAGTTGGAGGAAGTGAGGAGGGATGGGGGTGGGGGGAAGGCCTTAGGTGGAGGGATCCTTGTTTGAAAGGGGCCACTGGACGTGCCTACCCACAAAGGGAATGCAGGGTGAGGAAAGTAGGCAGAGAGCGGGAGTTTGGAGTATCCCAGTGTCTGGACCCAGAGAGGGAAGAGTCTGCAGGGGCGATGAGAGACAGAAGCAGGAGGGCCTCAGTGCCGAGGCCCGAGGAGTGGAAGAACCCAGCGGCGGGGATAGTGGAGGCAGTGGAACAGGTGGAAAGGAGACGTCAGGTTCTGGTAAATTCGGAAGGTGGAACTGAACAGCTTCCTTTCAAGATTAAAAGACAGGGGATCAGGAAAGAATGACTTAAATTTCGGACTAGAGCAGAGCAGCTGCAAATCTTGAGGTGCAAATCTGAGGTGGGGATAAATACGAGAAGGGCGCCTCCCTAAGGTGCTGGCGATTACCACAGTGACGAAAGGAGGTTGGGGGAGGCCGAGTGAGCCCCCAATATGGCCACTCAAACTCATTTGTGATACCCCAGGAAGGCTGGGGCTATAGTCTCCGTGTCTCTCATTCACAGGGAACAGAGAACAGAGTGAGGGGACTGGCCCCAGGCCCCTCGGCAGGAACGGTAGAGACACCACAGATCGGCGCTTCAGCTTTCTGCTCAAGTTACACAGAGCCCTATGTGGAAGTGCTGCTGGAGCATCCCCAAAGCGCTCTGGGGACCCTGTGGTCACCGGCTCAAGCCGCTTGAACCAGTCTTCTAGCCTCGCATCTCCGACCCAGAAGGCAGGAGCCCCAGGAAGGCGAGCAGAAGCGGGCCGGGCACACGGGGTCCAAGAGAGAGGGAAGGGTACGGAGTTGCTCCAGATACGAGAGAGCTCGCGGCCCCCTTCCCAGGGTTAGCCTGAACAGCTCGCCTGGTCTCTGCACTTTTCCGTGTCAGAGTGAGGTGAGGTGTAAAGCTCCGGCTTGGGGAAGGGCGACCCTAATCTATCGGACTCACTTCGGACTCAAGTTAGAACCGCGCCGGCGGTGGTGGCGCCCTGGTTCTCCTTTCTCCTCCTCCCACCTCGCGAAACAGCCCTGCTTCCCGCTCAGCGCGGCACTCGTCTAAGGTGAAGCGAGTGCGAGGCTTGCTCCCCCGACAGGGCAAGACGCGAGAAGCGGCCCCTGGAACCCCGCGCCAAAAGATGTCTGGGCCAGGAATGCCAGCGTCCCACTTACCTGTGCTCCCGGAGTGGCGGTCCGCTGAGGGGCGGCAGGCTGCTCTGACCGGACAGTCTGGGGGTTAGGATGCTCCCTACCCCCAGCAGCGGCGGAGGGCGGGGATGTGGGCTTGCCCCCTCCCACCTGCCCGACCCCTGACCCCCCGCCTTCTCCCCTCAGCCATCGCACAATGTGGAGAGCAAATGTGGGCGGGACCTCCACCTGCCCCTCTCTACACAGCACCCCCCTCTCCGGCCCGCCCCTCCCTCGCCTGGATTGCTTGCTTTAGAGTTGGTTCAGCTTGGGCCATGTGTGTGTGTGTGTATAGCGCTGGGTCAGGATTTGACCTGGAAGACGGCATTTTGGAAACCATTTTGTGTTTTTTTTTTTTTTTTTTTTTTGACCCAGGGAACTTGTACAACTTCAGCTGGGTTTCTAGGTAGCTCTGAGGTAGATTGTGTCTGCCTGAAGGGAAACAGTTGTAGAGGAAGGGCTATTTTGTGAGGGCAGAAAGAACCTGATCTGAGGCAGAAGTGCAAGTTATAAATCCCTCAGACTCTCTTGCAGCTATGACAATCATAGGCTAGAATTCTGAGCAAGTAAGCTGGGACATCTGTAATGCTTCCCCAAAGGGACTGGAATGGGCTGTGACTTAGCTCAGTTGGTAGTGCTTGCTAAGCATGTAGGCACTGCCTAAAATGTATGAAGTGCTGTCATCCCAGCATTAGGGAGGTAAAAACAGAAGGCTCAGAAGTGCAAGATTAAGGCTGAAGAGACGGCTCAGTAGTTAAGAACACTTTCTGCTTTTCCAGAGGACACAGGTTCAATTCCCAGCACCCACAGAATGGCTCAAAACCATCTGTAACTCTAGTTCCAGGGTATCTGTCACCCTCTTCTGGCCTCTGTGGTACCACACATGCACATGGTGCAGAGACATACATGCAGACAAAACATTCATACAAAAATAAAATTTAAAAGGATGTACAGAGTCAGAGTCTGAAGTCAGCCTGTTATATGAGAGCCTATCTAAAAGGGGGTGGGGAGGTACAGAGCTGACCTTTTCTTTTTTGACTAGGTGAGTCTCTGGGATCAGAAGGTGGCAATCAACAAAATTCCTAAACTATCAGCCAAAGCAATTTTCAGATGTGGAATAAAACTCCAGAAAATCCTCCAGTTATTCAGCTCAGGATGCCACCCATAACCACTACATCCAAGTTAAAATTGAACCTTATCCTCAATGAGATAGATGGGCAAAAAAGCCTAGTGAGGCTGCTTCCTGACAGTTTGCATGTCTTCTCACAATAGAATTCAGCTGGGATAGACTGAGACCCTTTGTCTTTGTCTTTAGTAGCTCTGACTGGCCTAGAACTCACTTTGTAGACCAGGCTGGCCTTGAACTCAAGAGCTCCACCTGCCTCTGCTTCCCAAGTTTGGGGATAAAAGGCGTGTGCCACCATGCCTAGTGAGACTCCTATTTCTATGGTGGGCAATCATTTTCTCAGGAATCCTATTAGTTAATTCCCAGTGGAGCCAATCTAGCTGCCTGCTTCAATTTTAGTTAGATTTGGGGGGCACTGGATGGACAGTTGACTCGATGAAGACCCCCCACCTCCACCCACTTTCTTCTTCCCTCCCTTCCTCCAGTTGTGCTGGCTGGGAATGAGGGGTTTTTCCAAATTAAGAAAAGCTTTCTTCAGGTTTTGTAACAACTTAAACTTTATTAAATATGCAAGCCTGCTGTAACTGCCAGTTGTGCCCTTCAATGTCATCCTGGTGATTGCAGCTCCTTCTTAGGGCTACTAAGTTGTCCCTCTTTCCTTCTGGGGTAGAACAGTGGTGTTCCTCGAGCAGGCAGTAAGCAGGGGCAGATCTACAACCGAACATCATAGTCTTTTTAAAAGGATTTGCACTTAAACAAGCACCTTGCAAAGGATATTCAGGGATGGGTTTAAGTGAGGCCACCCTCATCCAAGGTACAGGTTGCAGTGAACTAAGCTGCTCTGTCTAAGGCCTCAGAAGGCAAACAGGCAGCAGCATGTTCTGGGACTTAGTGTGAGTGGGGTATGTCCTCCCCAAACTTGTTCTGGTGGGCGGCGCTCTTCACTTCTTGGAGATCCTGAGGAAGAAGCAAGGACAAAGTAGGTGAAAGTGAAGGTGGCTTTATTGTAGTCACGAAGAGGCTGTCGCCACTGTAGCCCTGAACTGCCGTGTCTCATGGACTACTCATACTCCTGCAAATACCCATGGGGCAGCCATGCAAGGAGTCTGTGTTCTCCTCTTACCAAATGACAGAAGGGACATGGGGTGGAGAGGGACAGGGCTCAGTGTGCATGGGTTAAACCCCCTGCCCAGGCTCACCTGGTGGTGGACATAAGCCTGACAGTGATAACACCAGGTGGACAGGTCAACACAGCTCAGGACTAGTGGGTGTTCCGAAGCTTCATGGTGGTGGACCATATGGGAATTGACGTAACGACTGCAGTACACCTGAGGTTGAAAAGTGAGGGTTTAGCCAGGTGGTGGTGGCGCACGCCTTTATTCCTAGCACTTGGGAGGCAGAGGCAGGTGGATCTCTGTGAGTTCAAGGCCAGCCTGGTCTACAGAGCCAGATCCAGGACAGGTGCAAAGCTACACAGAGAAACTCTGTCTCGAAAAACCAAAAGCCAAAAACCTAAATAAATAAATAAATAAGGAAGGAAGGAAGAAAAGAAAGAAAAGAAAGAAAGAAAAAGAAAGAAAGAGAGAGTGAGGGTTGCCTGGCACCAGCTGAAGTTTGCTGCTGGGCCAACCTCTACCCATACCCTTCTTTTGTTCCATACCTGATAGCAAGTCAGACACACCCAGTTCTCCTGGACTGTTCCACAGGTCGCACATGGTTGGGCCACATCTAGGCCTTCTGCAGGAATGGGGCACACTGCCGTCAAATGGGGACACCAGGACAGTGGGGTCACAGCATAAAATACATCCTAGAGTGGGTAGGTAAAACTGAGTAAGTAAAGGATTCCACCTCTCCATGAACATCATCTGCTCCTGTCTGGAGGCCTGACAGACAAGGCAGCAGCAGCCACAACCCCAGGTTCTCCCTGAACTCACCTGGCCATTGACGTTCCCAAATGCCTGTGTCAGCATCAAGCTGTTCATGCTCTGACCTCCAGCTGCTTCTCCTAGTAGACCCTCCTCAGACTCAGGGGCCTCCTAGACACAGAAGGAAAGATGTAGCTGAGAATGCCCACTTCTTGCCCTTTCTACCCTCTTCCCGGGTGTGGCAGGCTTTACCTGAGCGCCACCGCTTAGTTCCAAACCGCTCAGACTCCCAGTCAGCTGCTCAGGGGACTGCTGGGCTGCGGCTCCCTGCACAGGTGAAGCTTCTGTGCTCTTTTCGTCTGCACACGAGGCTAGAGGAGTTCCAACTGGCTCAGTTTCTTCTCCCACAGCCTCCTCCGAGGTGGTCTGGTTAGGTACATTTGTGGCTGCTGCTGAGGCAGGCTGGTCCATTGTGGTTCCTCCCTCGGTCTCCTCTGAGGTGGCCTGGTCCGGTGGAGCTTCACTAGCAGCTTGTTCTGGGGACTGGCCCTGAACAAGCACCGCCTTAGCTGTCTTGGATTTAGTATGGCCTAGAGTACATTCTTTTGCAGATAACGCGGCTGAAGTCTTCCTTGGGCCTGCTTCTGGAACCTTTCCTTTTGGTGTGGTCGTTCCCTTAGCTGACACAGGATTGGTCATTTTGGGCAGCTTCTTGATGAAAGGCTTAGAACTGGAGCATTCTTCCCGGTCTTCCATCTCTGGAACGATGGAAAAGATACTTGAGTGTGGATACCACCCCCTTTCTGCCTCTAATCCCCCCTCCCTTCTTTGAATTGAATTCCCTTATAGTTTTCAGTTTCTTTCTCTCTTCTTCTGTTTTCTTTTCTTTCTTTTTCCCCCTTTTTTAGGTTCGAGACAGGTTTCTCTGTACAGCCTTGGCTGTAGACCAGGCTGGCCTTGAACTCACAGAGATCTATCTGCCTGCCTTTCCCAAGTGCTGGGATTAAAGGCGTGCACCACCACCGCCCGGTCACTCACTCATCATCCGCAAACTGCGCCAGTATTTGCGATGGACTTGGATGGTCTCAGTGATTGAGGCCAGGGCTCCTGGCTGTGGGGGTCGCAGCATGGTAAGCGGGGGTGGTGGGTCTCCAAGGAGGGAATGGGTGCAGGCAGCCATAGATTCAGAGATGGATGCCAAGTTGTATCCACCCTTTGTAAAAGAGAAGGAAGGGTACATACAATGAGGGTTCATCAGGGAATCTGGAGGGTTAGATATCCTGGCTCTCTAATTAGCTCTCCTCCTTGTTCTAGGGCACTAAAAGTCTAGAGTGCAGGGTAGAACCAGGAACAAATGAGTGTAACACACATTTGTACGATGGGCAGTACTCACTGTGTGAGGTGGTTGTTGGGGGAATGTAAACTGTGCTGTCAAGTGCAAGATAACAATAACAACACTGGTAATAGTATTAATAAACAATAGCTTACATTTATTATTTGCTGTGGGCTAGGCCCTATTTTAAATATTTTATGCATGTTAACATAATCCTCACAATGACAGATGCTCAATCTGTACAGAAACATGCCCTCATTCCATATCTGTCTTCACACTGTCCAGGAACCCTTGGCCACACATCATATAAAACACAGATTTGACCCACACAAATGCACAAACATGGCAGATCCAAGAGTTCCTGTTGTGACTCGGGACAGGAACAACTAATATTCTCTCTGTATGATCCCCTAACGTGAACTCTTTCCTACTTGATCAAACCTGTTTCTCCTCTTTTTATACAAGGGAACCAAGGCCCAGCGCAGTTAGAAGACTTGTTTGAGGTCGCAGCAATTGAAGAAGCAGTGCTGGTATTTAAATGTGGGCTGACAAAATAGTCCACATTGTTGCTAATATCACCAAGGAATTGAGCCTGGGCCCTTGGTACATGCCAGACATGTTCTACCACTGAACTACTAGTTCATGTTCCTAACCAATACCCTTAACCTTCCATAAGCAGTCCTGGGCAAACCGTAAGTGGGACATTTTATAAGCCAGTTAAATTCTCTGTGACTTACTGTCCTCATCTCTGAAAACAGCACCCAGGTTTGCTGAGAGGGTTAAGTTACTGTCTGAAAGACGTAACAGCAGGAAGACAGAGCATCTTTACAGTGCACACTGTATGCCAGGGATGCCTCCATAATTACAGATGCTGGCCCCATCTGTAGATCCGGAAACCCAGGCACAGGGGTGGGGGCAGCAGTCACTTATAAAAGGTCAAGGAATTTACTTTGTCTCTCTAACACGTTAGGAGCAATTCAGATGTGGTGAAAAGCGGACCTCCAGAGCTAAATGTTCAAGTCTCAATTCTGCCATTATTAAATATGTGGCCTCAGACTAGTTACTCTTCCAATCCATTCTCTGATGTGTTTTCATGGTGGGGGGGCTTTTGAAACAGGGTTTCATGTAGCCCAGGCTGGCCTCAAACTTGATATGTACCTGAGGAAAACCCTGATCCTCCTGCCTCCTCAAGTGCTGGGATTATAGGTATGTGCCACCACAACCAGCTAGTTCCTCTGACCTTGAGAGGAAAATGAGCTAAACAGACTCTAGCTCACAGTGCTGTTTTGAGAACTAAACTGGAAAGACTGACAGAGCCAACTCTTCCAAACTGCCCTCCCACCCTGTCAAGAGGGATCAAGAGTTACCTCTAGGACAAGGATAATGCGGCCATTGGCAAGGCCCATCAGCAGGTGAGTCAGGTGGGCATAACCCTCAGGTGTCACTTGGCAGCCACCCAGCGGGTCCCCTTGTGCAGCATCGAAGCCAGCTGAGACCAGCACCAGTTCTGGGTTAAACTGCAGTAAGGAGAGAAGAGAAACACGGACATCAAGGCTTGGGTGGGCAGCAAGTGATGGAAACAAGGACAAATGACGGCATGGAAATGTAAGTCAGAAAGCAGAGGATGTGAGAATAGAGATCTGAAAAGAAGAAGCAGAAGACAGGGAAAGCAGGAGAAACAGACATGGACAGCCTGTCAGAGACAAGGGTATACCCACCAGAAACTCAAGATATTGTGGGAGACAGGGGCTGGAGAGATGGCTCAGCAGTTGAGAGCCAGCTGCTTTTCCAGGACTAGGGTTCAACTCCCAGCACCCATATGGCAGCTCACAACTGTCTGTAACTCCAGTCCCAGGGGCTCCGACGCCCTTTTCTGGCTTCCATGGGCACCAGGCATGCATGTGGTACATAGATATATATGCAGGCAAAACACCCAAACACATAACAAATAAAAGCTAAAAACAGATATTGGAGACCCGCTATAAGCTGACAGAAGGGGCCTGAGATAGTCATGAGATAGCTATGGATCACAGAGACAAGGATACATGGCGACTCAGACGGTAAGAGACAGTGAGAAGAGAAATGGAGACAGAGACATGTCCTCTCTCCCACACACAACAAGGGTCAAACATGGGACACACATGCACGTGACGCAGGCTTTTATACACATAATATATACTAATACGAGTGCCATACACCCCCACTCCCAATCTTACAACCCCACACTGGCAGGCAGGACTGCAAACCACACCAGTTACACACATATACTTGGTTTCTCCTGGGGACAAAAATACACAGCCACTCGTGCACAGCCACAATGATATACATACAGTCCCCACAGTTATAATAGTTAGACACACTCTGTTCGTGCCCACAGGAGGCAGTCGCCTGCACACAGCTGCACAGACACATACAGGGTAGTGACTGCCACCTGTGCATGGTCACATGCATGCAGATCTAAAAGCACACTCCTAAGGCCAGACTTGCAGACTTATGTCCTCAGTGAGCCAGTCCCACACATGCCACTGGCCTGCCCCCAGCTCACACACAGCTAGGTTACCCGAGTCGGAGCACTCAGAGAGAGCCAACACAGAGACATCTGGACCCAATCAGACAGACATGGATGCTTATCTCACTACAGCCCCCCACATTCGGAAGGTCTCTCTCGGGTTATCACAAGACAGCAGCATCCAGTGGCATCCAGCATCACATCTATCACATACAGAAAGCAGATGACAGCCACTGTGCAACATTACCCACATGTATCCCATCTCCGGCCTCCCTTGTACACACAGTTCCGCAGAGACAGCATCTCTTGCAGATAGCCTTAGAACCATGCACTCATGATGGCAGACATATCCAGGGGACACACACACGCATATACACACAGCCAAGACAGTTGTTCCCATATAAAATGTCATAGAGAGGTCACTCACATGCAGCCATATGTACATGGTCAGACAGCTACATAAGGCCATCACTGCCACCCCTGTCCCAACAGCCATCATGTGATCAGTTACCTGGTAGTCAAACACACATGCTGAGGAGGCAAATAGGTGCTGCCACCTACACAGATGTCACATGAGCCTTACCTCATAGGCGATGGGAAGTACCAGACGATACCAAGTAGTCAGGTAGTCAGCGTCACCCATGCGGGGCCCATTCCAGGGCACATTGACAGTGAAGCCTATACCGGCAGCTCGGCCTACTTGGCTACTGGCACCCTCGTCCCCCATGGGGAAGAAAGTGCCACGGTCGTACCGGTGCAGGGACACGTATAACACACTGCCAGGGAAAGGACAGGATGAGAAAGGGGCCGTGACAAGTTAGGGGCTACAAACATTCCTGCAAGGATGTTTAGCACCCCCCCCCCCCACACACACACTCTTGCTAATAGTCCCATCTCTCACCTGGGGTCATCTTCAAACATGTGCTGAGTTCCATTACCATGATGAACATCCCAATCCACGATCAGGATCCTGGGGGAGGGAAATAGCTCCTTTTAGCAGCCTAAGACATTTAGCCCTAGGAGAAGGAGGGCCATGGCTAGCTAGAATCCTAGGGTCTTCGGAAGCATTTGGTGCTGGGTAGTAGGACCATGGGTATCTTGAGAAAGCACTGGCCATCATTTGAAGACTGAAGGCCCAACCTTGGTTTCCAAGGGCTTTACTATGGGCCTAAACCAGTACTTGAGGCTAGGTCCTAGACTCTTCTGAGGATTGACTAGGGAACAGGGCTCCAGGCCCGATTGGCTAATGTCACATGCTAAACCCTAAGTCTTTTGGAGTAAGTACCTGGAGTCTGGGCTTGGGCTTTGTTGGAATGACCTGTTAAGGATCAGGAATGTTGGTGTAATATCCTAGATCTTAGTTTATTAAGCATCTAGATGACATGATCTGGTGACAGTAACACAACCCTTCTGCCTCTTTTGTAGTCAAGTGCTGTCCAGTGGACCCTTGCTTGTTTCTACAAAAGCTCCTGGGGCTGTACCATGGATCTGCCAAGTGAGACTGAATGGGGGGAGTAGTGTCCAGGTTCCTTCAAAGAGCGGGTTTTGGGGTCTCTGGGGAGCCCTCACCGCAGGGCACGTCCAGCAATGGCTTGGGCATGGCGAGCAGCCACAGCTACAGAGTTGAAAAAGCAGAAACCACAGGCAGCATCTGGTTCTGCATGGTGTCCCGGAGGGCGCACTATGGCAATGCCATTCAAAACCTGCAGAGAGGAGCAGTGGGTAAGACCCTGGCCCTCACTCCTGTCCTTTCCCAGCAGAGACTCTCCCACTGCCTCTGTCCTCCTAAGGAGGGGCAGGGAGTCCTCTCTTTCTATTTCCTTAGGACCTCGTCTCTTCAGCCAAACTGCCCTGGCACCCCGAGAAGACGTACCTCTCCCGAAAGCACAGCTTCCACCAGGCGGCAGGCGGCGCCCGCAGCAAGCTGCGCACACGTAAAGGTGCTGGGGCAGATGTAGATGGAGTCAAAGCTGGCACCTTCGCGGTGCAGCTCCCGGGTTTTCATCTTTTCTGTGGCCCGGATACGCTCGACGTACTCGGCGCTGGAGACACAGAGGAACAATGAGCCACAAGCTCATCCCCAGGTAAGATCTTGGACCTCTCTAGGTGGGCAGTAGCTCCACCCACCATGGGAGTAGAGCCCCAGGCCCTACTCCTAGAACTTCCCTATAGTCCTGCACCTGACCTACCCCTGGCACAGGGTCTGACCTGTGGCAGGTAAGAAGCTCAGCATCCATGGCAGGCCGCACAGGCAGGATGAGGCAGCGTGAAGCAAGGCCCAGCTCCTCTAGGTGGCACATGATCCGTAAGATGCGCTGAGGTGTCTCAGGATGATGACTAGTGGGGGGAAAACCAGAGCTGGGGGGTTAGTGACCGAGGTGAGTGATCAACCGTCACTCATCCCCGCCCTCTCAGCACATACTTGTCCCACAGGTTGCAGTGGCTCATCATTTTCTCGTCATAGACCAGCCCAGTGCGTTCCTGCAGCGCTGGCCATGCATCCAGTGGTAGTGCAGCAGCCTCCCAGCGGCCTTCCTCATCTTCCTCTTCTACCCTGTCTTCCTCTACTTCATCTTCCTCCTGGGGCTCGACTAAAGAGGGGCTCAGATCACCCTACTTCCTGAGTCTGGATCCCATCGTATTCTGAGACAAATGTGGCCCAGACAAAAGGCCTAAAACCCACACAGCCCTCCCCACCAAGGCATCCCAGGAAAGCAAGAGGGGATCTGGAAGAGAATATCCCCAGTAGCTCACTCCACGTTTGATGCTGATCATGCCCATTGCCCACCTCTTACCTGATCCCGCAAGGATCTCCCAGAAGGGTTCAAGGGCTTCCAGAGTGCAGGAGATAGAAGTCCGGGCACTGGGGGTGGTGGAAGCAGGTATGTGATAAAATGGCCCCCAGGCAGGTAATAAGGGCTCTCCATTCCCCCGTTTCCCCGGGCTCACCTTGCGCAAGGTGCACCAGGGGACTCCAGCATGGGGCAAGGGTCTCCAAGAAGAGTGTGGAGTGACGCACTGACACCCTTAGCCAGGGCATGGAGGTTATAGCCACCCTGGGGAAGGAGTTGTTGGGGGAGGCAAGCAGAGGGCCAGATATTACCAGGGAATATACTGCTATATACTGATACTGACAACAGCAACATTATTTGGGTGCATACTATATGTCAAGCAACAAGAAATTTAGAGGGTGACTTCATTTAACTCACTGGACAATGATGTAAAGTGATTAGCGGAGGCACAAAGAATTATGAAGTGGTAAGGCTGAGCAAGGAACAACTTTACAAAAAAATCCCATGAAAAAATTTCAAGAATTAATTATTTACTTCATGATTATGAATGTTCTGCCTGGATGTGTGTATGTGTACCACGTGTGTGCCTGTAAGATCCCCAAGAGCTACAGTTATGGACAGTTGCAAACAGCAAGCTGGAAATCGAACCCAGGTCCTCTGCAAGGGCAGCAAGTGCTCTCAACCACTACACATCTCTTCAGCCTCCAGGAACAAAAGTCCTGTTTTGTTTTTAGTGGTACTGAGATTGGGACCCCTTGCATGTATCAGCTAAGCATTCTACCTTTGAACTCCATCCCCAAGGCCCAAAGATCCGTTCTTAGGGCTTCAAGTGGGCCAGTGAGATGGATCAGAGGATAAGAGGGCTTGCCACCAAGCCTGATAACCTGAGTTCAATCCCCAAAAAGAATCCACACGGTGGAAGGAGAGAGCCAACTCTCCCATGTTGTCTTCTGACCTCCACACACATCATGGTACATGTGCATAGTGTACGTACATGTACACACAAACAATGAATAAACAAATATAAACATTCTAAGTCTTTTAGGATCTACAGGGTTAGATAAAAGTGAGTTACTCACCTCCAGAGACAGAATCAACTTGCCTCCTGCCAGACCCATGAGCAAATGCGTTAGGTGGGCAAAGCCTGGTGGAGTGGTGGCCATCTCTCCCTGCGGGAACACGGAGCTCAGTGTACTTCCCTTTGCCTACCTAACACCCGGAGAACTTGCCTTACCTTGGGGTCTCCTTGGAGGGCATCAAATCCAGCAGCCACCAGGACCAGCTGAGGCTGAAACTGAGGAAGGGAACAGACTATGTGAGAACACTCGCCTTCATAGGTCATCCCTCAGCGTTGCCCCCCCCCCCTCAAATTTCCTGGATCTCCAAGACCTCAAAGGCAACTGGCAGCAGGATGTTCAGGAAAGCAGCAATGTAGTCAGCATCCCGCATCCCCACCTACAGACACAGAAACGTGATCCGACAGTCAGTCACCTTTCTTGAGCCCGTGGGAGGGCAAGGCTAGGCTCATTTTAGGTGAAAAGACACTGACCTGGTTCCAAGGTACATTGATGGTATATCCTTGGCCTTGGCCAAAACCTGTAGTGGACCAGTTAGAAGCCTTAAGGTGGGGCCAGAACCGACCCTGCTCATATCGGTGGATGGAGAAATAGAGGACACTAGAGGCAGAGAAAGAAATGTTGAGGGTTGCATAGTATGTGTTAACCCCTAGCGTAGAAAAAATAAGGGAATTGAAGAGTCAAACTTAAGGCTCCCAACCTACAGCTGCAGGGTTTCATTCAACAAGTTGTTTTTTTACCAACTACTCAATTCATTCTCTCGCTCATCAGTTTTTCCTATTCTCAATCTATACTCTTAATTTTTCCATTAATTTACCCTTCTACTCATTCATCAACTTATTCCTTTTCCCATTCATTACTCCTCTCCCAGTGGTTTACCCCTTTTTTCTATATATTCACTGATCTCCCACAGGAACCCTTCTGTCAGTGTCCACCCAATTTCAGACTCAAGTCTAAGGTCTCAAGAGCTATTGAGTCGACCCAGGAACCTGGGCAATGATGACCCTGTGAGGAACGCTAGTCATGTCTTCTCACGGCTCCCCACAGTGTTATCATCCCAAGGTAATAACAACACTGAATACTGGAGGTCCATGGGGGTCTTAGGGCAACTTATCTGCAGAAGCCAGCCAGGGCTGTAAAGAGCCTCATCAAGTCCATGCTAGGGAACTTAACTGATTCCACGGAAAGAAGCGGAGAGATGCAGAGGCCAGGAATAAGGAAAGACAGGGCTTGGTTTTGTGTGTGGAGCTAAAGTGAAGGATGGTGTCTGAGGCTGCCATACAGTCAGTGAGGACAGTCCTTTTTCCTTAATACTTCACAAAGCCATCTCTACTACTTCTACTTCATAGAGGAGAAAGTGCCCACAGCGGTGAGAAGGACCAAGACACAAAACTGATGCTGAAAAGCCACAATGTGCAGGTTCTGACTAAAAAGATAAAATCTGTAGGTTCTGACAGAGAGGACATATGTACATGTTCTGGGTGAAAAGACATGATGAACAGATTCTAGCTAAAAAGGCATGATATTCAGGTTGAGACTAAAAGAACATGATGGACAGATTCCAACAGAAAGCAGAGGGTTTGGGGGGTTAACTCTGCTTGGGGAAAAATGAATAATCTATCCTTTATCTGTCCACCCGTCTATCCAGTTACCCTCTATCTGATCAACTACACTGTGCCTTGTTCCAGTAGTCTGAGGCAGTATCCTACCCGCTTCCTTTTTATGGGAAATAAAAAAATAGTGGTGAGCAAAGAATCTAGACTAATTCAAGAAAGACATCTTCATAAATGTTGATAATATAGCTGTGAAATTTAAAGGATATAAAAATGATACTTAAAAAATGATTAAAAGTATCTTGGAATTGGGGAATGAAATCCCCATACAAAGCTTTAGCCTGCATGGGTCTATGCTAGGTCCTCTGTATATACGCTGTGGTTGTTTAGCTTGGTGTTCTTGCGGGACTCCTAAGAGCGGGAGCAGGGGCTGTCTGACTCTTTTGATTACTCATGGGACCCTTTTCCTCCTACTGGGTAACCTGGTCCAGCCTTGCTATGACGGTTTGTGCCTCGTCTTACTGCATCTCGTTATGCTGGGTTCGGTTGATATCCCTGGGAGGCCTGCTCTTTTCTGAAGGGAATCAGGAGTGGATCTGGGGGAGAGGGGAAGTGTGGGGGGCAGGATGCAGAGGAGTGGCAGGAGGGGAAACTGCAGTCAGGATGTAACATATGAGAGAAGAACAACAACAATAAAGCTCTGGTCTTGAGTGGTTAGAGGATGATTCTTTGTTTTGGTTTTGATACAGGGTTTCTATTATGTAGCTCTGGCTGGTCTGCAACTTGTTATGTAGACTAGGCTGGCCTTGAACTCACAGAGAACCACCATGCCCAGTCTGGATTATTTAGTTTTGTTTGCTTAATTGTATTATTTTAAAATTTCTGACACTGACATGTAAATATTGGCTTTAAACCTTCAGCAAAGTAATGAGTAGAGGAAAATAACTATACTAGAGAATAAGAATTTTCCTCAGGGAATAAATAAGCAAAGACTTGAAGAAACCCAACTCCCCAAGAGCTCTCAGTCAGAGAACAGAAAACAGCACTCATCAAGTGTGGTGGTGCATGCTGTAATCCTAGTACTTGGGAAGAAGAGGAAGGTAGATCTCTGTAAGTTCAAGGCCAGCCTGGTCTACAGAGTGAGTAGCCAAGGTTACACAGTGAGACCCTGTCTCAAAAAACAACTAGCATCCAAGGAAACTAGGTTTACAGAGTAAACAGAAGAGGATTTTATTTTTATTGATTGATTGTGTGTGTGTGTGTGTGTGTGTGTGTGTGTGTGTGTGTGTGTGTGTTGCTATGTACTGAATTGAGGGCTTTACACAGCCCAGTAGATGTGTGTATGTATGTTCATATGTGCATGTGTCCTGTAAAAGACAAAGGACAACCTTGGGTGTTGTTACTCCAGAATCATCCACCTTGTTTTTTTTGTGATAGGGTCTTTCATTGGCTTGGAGCTCATCAACTAGGTTAGGTTTGCTGGTCACTGAGCCCCACGGATCTGCCTGTCTCTGCCACTCCACTACTTGGGATTGTAAGTGTGCACCATCACTCTGGGCTTTTTAAAAATATGGGTTCTGAGGATCAAACTCAGGTCCTCATAAGCGATTTACTGCCTGAGCCATCCCCAGACTCCAAAAGGATATTGTACAGTGAGTTCCACCCACTTCAAGTATAACAGTGGACTGAGAGAACAGGTTTACTCTTTACCTTTCTGACATCCCATGCAAAGGACAGTAGAGGTGCCAGCTACAGCAATACATATATATATATAATCTCAGCACTCAGGAAGCTGAGGCAGGGGGATTGATAATTTAGGTTACATAATGAGACCATATTTTACCCCACACCCCCAAAAAGCTTATTTAAGTCTTACTTATTTTCTCAGACATGATACTGAGGTTCATGCTTTTTTTTAAAATGCTGGGGAGGGAAGCTAAACCCAAACTGTAAGAAACAGTTCTACCACTGAGCTATACCTCCAGTGAGTAATAAGTTTGCTAAAAATTAATCCCCAATTTTAAAAGATACATTCGAGAATTTATGCAGAAATAATCCAGGATTAGAGGGTGTAGATATGGATGAAATAAAATGGCCAATGGATTTATTAATGTTGAAGCATTTAACCCAGGTTGCCACAAACAAAATAAAGAACACAAGTGGAAGAAATTTAAAAAGATAAAACAGAAGAATTAGTTAAGTATTAAAACAGTAGAGATGACAGAAAGAGCCAGAGATTAAAGATTAGAAAATTAAGTGAGGAGCTGGAGAGATGACTCAGTGGTTAAGAGCACGGGCTGCTCTTCCAGAGGATCCAGGTTCAATTCCCAGCACCCACAAGACAACTCACACCTGTCTGTAAGTACAGTTCCAGAGAATCTGACACATACCTTTATCAAGGCTGAGGGATTAAAAAGAGAGATGTTGGGGGCTGCAGAGATGGCTCAGAGGTTAAGGGCACTTACTGCTCTTGCAGAGGACCCGGGTTCAGTTCCCAGCACCCACATGGTGGTTCACAACTGCCTTTAGCTCTAGTTCCAGGGGATCTGACTCCCTCTTCTTACATCTGCAGACTCATGCACACCCATGGTACACATTCATACACTAAGGAATACATATAAAAATAAAATTAATTAAATTCAAAATGTGCACTCTGTACCCTCCCCCCCAAAGTGGCATTCTTTTTTTTCCTGGTATTTGCAAAGTCCAACCTAATGCCTGGATCTTTTCCCACTGTCCCTGAACTTGAGATCTATATCAGCAGACATCCTGTTTCCATTCTGGGGAAATGCTTTTTAGGAACACAGATCTACAAATAGCACAGCATAGTAATCTCATGATGGCCTCAAGAACAGCCCTTCAATTTGAGGTATAAATAGCCAAAAGGAGACATTTGAGGAAAAGCACCAATATAAAAGAGAAGAACCAAGAAGATAATTCAGTTAGCCTCAGAATGAAGAGATATAACAACATGGAATGGGAGAAAACTTAAGGCACTTCTAATTCATTGTTTGTTTCTTTCAAGACTGGGTTGCTCTGTATAGTCCTGGCTGTCCTGGAACTCTCTCTGTAGACCAGGCTGACCTCGAACTCAGAGATCTGCCAGCCTCTGCCTCCCAAGCGCTGGGGAATTAAAGGCGTGTGCCACCAAGGCCCAGCTCTAATTCTTGTTCTATAAAAACAAGCTCAGGAACAAGAGGGTATAAAAACAAGAGAGAAAGAAAATGCTTGTGCCGATCAAAAAAATGTCTAGCTAGAGAGGGTGGCACATGCCTGCTGCAGTCTTAGCATTTGGTAGGCTGAGAGAGGAGGACCTCAGGTTGGAGGCCAGCCTGGACTGCAGAGAGTGAGATCAAAGCCAGCTTGGGCTACACAGTAAGATCTCATCTCAAAAGAAAAAAGTCAAAGTACATAATTCAACGGGAGGACTTATAAACAGAATTAAGGCCACCTCTCAGGACACTGAGCAAAAGTAAAAAGAGATAGAAAACATGAAATAAGCCATCTAGGAGAGGAGAGATGTCAGCAGTTAAGGGGATTTTTGCTCTTCCAGAGGACCTGCATTTGAGTTTCAGCATACATGCCAGCTCACAACTGTAAATCAAGTTCCAAGGAATCCAAGGCCTTTTTTGGCTTCCAAGGGTACTAGACATGCACATGGTACAGACACACATGCAGGCAAAACGGCCATATACATAAAATTTTTAAAAATAAAGGTTTGCCGGGTGGTGGTGGCGCACGCCTTTAATCCCAGCACGCACTCGGGAGGCAGAGGCAGGCGGATCTCTGTGAGTTCGAGGCCAGCCTGGTCTCCCAAGCGAGTTCCAGGAAAGGCGCAAAGCTACACAGAGAAACCCTGTCTCGAAAAACCAAAAAAAAAAAAAACAAAAAAACAAAAAAACAAAAAAACCAGAAAAAAAAATAAATAAAGGTTTATTTTTTAAAAGCCACACAGGGCTGGGGATGTAGCTCAGTTGGTACAATGCTTGCCTAGCATGCATGAAACCTTAGGTTCGACCTCGAGTGTCCTAGAAACCAGGCCTGGTGGCACAGGGCAGGAGGAAGAAGAGTTCAAACTAAAACAAATCCAGACCATGCCTTAGGATTGAGGGTTTGGAGCAGGAAGTCAGAATGAAAAGGCAAAGAAGGGAAATGAAAATTAGATAAAACTGTAAGAATAAAGTGGACTAGATGAACCTTCATTTGAAAAACTATGTAGCAGAGAAACAAGAGATCTGTTTAGAGGAGGTGGATGTCACACAGGTCTTGGCCTCCCTGGCATCCATGTGGGAGAGGCAGAGTTAAGATCCCTGTACTTCATGGGCAGAGGGCAAGGGACTCTCATCCCGGATAGCTACATACTTGCCCTGGCCCTGGAGTGTAAAAGGAAAACACCTCCTGTCCCCACTTAAAAACAATAGGTCATCCTCAGCTATATACAGAAGTAGAGGCCAGCCCAAGCTAGAGACCCTGTCTCAAAAGTCAAATCAAAACAAAACAAAATCCCATAAAGGATCAAGCCAGGAGGTTTAATTAACATCTAATAGTCTGAGAGGACAGAGAAACTAAAGTTATTATCAAAGATGTA
>CABHPP010121453.1:2864-45795 GCA_902168425.1 Peromyscus attwateri
GAAAGAAAGAAAGAAAGAAAGAAAGAAAGAAAGAAAGAAAGAAAGAGAGAGAAAGAAAGAGAGAGGAAGAGAGAAAGAGAAAGAAAGAAAGAGAAAGAGAGAGAGAGAAAGAAAGAAAGGAAGGAAGGAAGGAAGGAAGAAAGGAAGAAAGAAAGAAAGAAACCAAATTTGTAATGAAAAAATATAAAATATACTCAGGAGGCTGAGGCAAGAGGATTATGAGTTGGAGGTCAGCACAGGCTGAGATAGTGAGATCCTGTTGAGGGACAGTGGAGGAGGAAGCAAGCATGCAGCCTAAACATCTCACATTTAAGGATGACTTCCAGAAAGTATGTGTACATACTTAGAATGTTATGCAGCTATTATGTATTTATGGAACATTGTCCATAATCTAGGAAAATGTTTATGTTACAAGTTTAAAATAGGAGATGCATGGTTTATAGACACATAATATTGGCCCTACTAAAGAAAATAGATACTTATAGAAAAATTACTGTTTCATGTTTACTGGATCAGTAATAATTAAAAGTTTCCTAAGAAGCAAAGCAGTAAGAATCGAATTCACTGTTAGTAGAAGTATACATTAGAACAACCTCTTTGGAAGTATTTCTGCTGGAACTGAGCAAGTGCACATCTGAATAGCAAGACCATTTTGAGGAATGCACCATAGAGAGCAAGTTCTCAGCATGTGTCAGGGGCCCTGACAGTCGGGAGGCTCTCAGTGACAATGATTTCATAATGCTACTGTGATATTTGGTGGCTGCTTTCACTCTCACTGAGGAGTGTGCAATTGATGCTGAAGCAAATGGTGAATCCTTTTATCGTCAGTTAAGCCAAACATGAGAGATTTGAGAAGATGAAAAGCATATTTCACTGCTCTCATCTGTTGGGGGAGGTGCTTTAAAGAATAGTTTTTGTTTTTTAAATATTACATATTGTGTGTATGCAAGTTTACTTATATAAAGTGTAGAGGCCAGAAGTTGACAACGGGTAAAATCCATCCCATTTTCCAAGACAGGGTCTCTCAGTGAACTTGAACTGGCCATTGTGGCTAGGCCAGCAAGCCCCCAGGATCTGCTTGTTTTTGTCACCCCTCCCCCTTCCCTCTCTTCAGTGCTGGGGTTCCAGATGTGTGCCACCATGCTGGAATGTTACGTGGGAGCTGAGGATCCAATACACACACACACACACACACACACACACACACACACACACACACACATATATGTGGTTTCTTGCACATTTCATCATACATAATTAGAAGTTAAAGGGAAATACACCAGAAGTTTAACTTTGGCTATGCTTGAGTGATAGAATTATTAAATTCTATTTTTAAATGTAGTCTAATCCTACAATTTCCTACAATCTTATCTTACAGTTTATAGTAGACTTTTAATAAACAAATGACTGGGTTGGAATTTTAGCTAGGCTTATGGTAACTAAATTTCTACTTGACTCATAGAAACAATAAAAACTATACAGGGTTCCTCTGTAAGTGATACCTTAATGTGTTTAAACCGATACTTAATGTGTAATGGGACATTGCCACACTACATGTAATTTTTTTCTTTGATAAAACAGAACTGAAAATAATTAAAAATCTTCAACCTTAACAGTTTTAATATTAACAATTAGGTGGTAATATTCTTTGGGTGCTTCTGTCATGACAGGCACTGTTTTAAGCATTTTGCATGAGTTAACTTATTAAATCCTTCTGCACTTTATGAAGATTTTTACTCCTGTTTTGTAAGGGAGGAAACTGGCATAAAGAAAATAAATAATGTCTTGTCATTAAACAGAGTCAGGTCTCTTGATCAGCCTCTTGGCGTTAGGATTACAGTAGTCAGCTATCATGCTGTTTGCCTTGGATAGCGATTACCTTTGGATGCAAGCATTGGACAGTAGTAGCATAGGTCCACACAAGTACTAGCTAGCTATTACTACAATGAGATGTTAAGCTTAACTGAAGAAATTATCCAAAAAGATAGGATATCCTCCCAGAACATAATTTCCATTGTTTATGTAACCCAGAACTAATCTACAATCTCAACCAAGTTCTACAACCTAAACTCCATTAACAAGATCTCTTTCGCCCTTGAACTTAAAGCCAGCAAGCATGCTATTAGCACAGGGCATGTACCCTGCCAGGTACACGTAGAAGGAGCATTTAAAAAGAGGCCTCTGTCAGAGGATGGGGGCTTTTCATGGAGAACTCCTACATCATTGGATGCCAGAGAGTGAGCCCCTTCCCTCAGCCGAAGTTAACATGTTTGTTTCCAGATGCCAGACACTGGCTTAACGAGAACACTTAAGATGTCCTTACAGTAATTAAGCTAAATGTTGAGTTTGTCTTGTATAACTTTTACAAATAGTCTTGAAAGGTCAGAGATGTACTAGATAGGTAATAGTGCCCCCTCCCCAGTTAAGTGAGAATAGAGTGAATGTGAGAGCTTGATAAAGTTTGTTTTGCAATTCTAGGGGTTGAGCCTTGTACATGCTAACCAAGTGCCCCACCCTGTCTCAAAATAAAAAGTTATAAAAAAATAACTTGTTTTATTTTTTTTTCCAAGACAGGGTTCCTCTGTAACAGTCCTGGCACTTGCTCTGTAGACCAGGCTGGCCTTGAACTCACAGAGATCCATCCACCCAAGGTTCTCACTAAATTGCCCAGTTCCTGGTAAATTCACTCTTTTGCCTCCCAGACCTTGAACTTGGTATTCTCCTGCCTTAGCCTCCTGAATAGCTAGTCTTAAAAACTCCCACTTTGTGTGTTTGTATAGGAGTATTGTTTCCTATTAGTTAATTTTGTTGAAGAAGAAAGAAGTATAGAGCAGACCAACTCTTTGTAAATGTTCCTGTGAAAGGAGCTGTTGACAGTCTGTGAGGAGACTGTGCTGGGTCTGCTTTTTCACTGTTCCTTGTTGCCTCTACCCCAGCTCTGTTGTGTGCTTTTGAAATCTACTCTGTGGTTTAGGAGTCCAGAAACAGTCTTTCGTTGTTGTTGTTGTTGTTGTTGTTTTTCCAAGACAGGGTTTCTCTGTGTAGCTTTGTGCCTTTCCTGGAACTCACTTGGTAGCCCAGGCTGGCCTGGAACTCACAGAGATCCGCCTGGCTCTGCCTCTCCAGCGCTGGGATTAAAGGCGTGCGCCACCACCGCCCGGCCCAGAAACATTGTTTTTGTTTGTTTGTTTTTATGTTCTAGGCAGAGGAAGAAGGTTATTTTGAGGCATTCAAAAATGAACTTGAAGCTTTCAAGTCAAGAGTAAGACTTTATGCTCAATCACAAAGCTTTCAACCTGTAACAGTTCAGAATCATGTTCCCCATTCTGGTGTTGGATGCATAGGCTCCTTAGAATCCTTATCACAGGTAAGCTGGAAAAGGGAATACTCATTTCATAAATGAACTCACATAATTTTGTTCTTTAGGACCACTTGTGCGTAATGTATGTATGACCACTTAAAATTTTCTTGACTCAAAAAATAATCCTTAGTGTTGATGTGGTGGCTCGTGCCTTTAATCCAAGTGCTTGGGAAGCAGAGGCAGATGGATCATCTCTGTGAGCTTAAGGCCTGATTGCCATAGTGAGCTCCAGGCCAACGAGGGGTATGTTGAGAGACCCTGTCTCCACAAGAAATACTTAAGACTAAGGGTTATTATTATTATTATTATTTCATTCCATGCCTTGGCACTGAGTCTCTTCTGTCTCTTAGAGACACCAAATTCTGTCTCATCTTAATGTGGAAAAGATGAGCTGTACCTAAACATTTTTAATGTCAAGTGTTATCTCAGTCATGTCTCAGGGTGGCTCCCCACAGACATCTCCTTCTGAGTAAAATCCATTGTTGGCAATTTTTAAAGGATGAAATGAGCTTGCGAGCAGACATGTGAGTGACAGCTGAAGTGACCTGTTGCATGGCTTCATGTAATTAGTACTTGGTTAATGTTATATATCTAGTGAGAATGTCCATACTGTTAGCAACTGTTTGAACTTCCTCAGAGTCTGTTGTTAGATCAAGAGAAAAACTATGCTGTTCACACACACACACACACACACACACACACACACATCAGTGAAGAGGGGAGCGGAGACACACACACACACACACACACACACACACACACACACACATCACTGAAAAGAGGGGAGCAGACACTAGTGTAGCTGATACTACTTCCTAGAGCTTTAAGATATTGTCAGACAGTCCCTGCCCATTGTGATTTTAGAAGTAGCCACTTAATAGAGCCCAGTTATCTCTCATTTCCAGGCTCCAAGATTTTAAGACCAGCTTTAGCTAGTTTATTCTGTTGTCTACATTGGGAGATGGAAAGTGTCATTCAGAAGACAATATGAGGAGAGGCCTGTATTTATCTTTAAGCCTCATAAAATAGTCAAAGTTGAAAATTTCAATTTCTTGCCCTTATGTCACTGTAATTTTACCATTTTAGTAACATGTACTTATTAACCTAATGTAGTAGCTAAAATAGTAAGGAAAGCAACTGGTCATATTTAACTCAACCAAAAACATTTTCAAGGGTGTAAATAATCACATTCTGACTTTAAATAATTACTAGTGTTCTCCTTTAATTAGACATGTCAGGAATAGCCCCCTGAAGAATGCCTACAGATCACTTCTTTATTTTTAATTTTTTAAGATTTATATGTATGAAAATATTTTGCCTGCATGTATATATGTGCACCATATGTGTGCCTGGTGCCCACAGAGGGAGGTCAGAAGAGGGCTTTGGATCCCCTGGAACTGTTCGTTGCAGATGATTGTGAGCCACCATGTGGGTACTGGGAAGTGAACCCTGGTCCTCTGCAAGGGAACCTGTGCTCTAAACTGCTGAGCCATCTCTCCAGCCCCCAATCACTTCTTTAATGTTACTTAAATACTGTGTTGAGAAGTAGCACATGAGAAAGCAGTTTTTTCCAAGGGAGTTTTATGATGATGTCAAAGGCAATAGATAAACCTAAAATTAGTCACCTCATGCATACGGAGGAATAAAAGCCTAAGATGTCAGTGGTTCTTTACACATATTAAAATATAAGCAACCTATATTATCAGGATGCTTCTGGTTTGAGAGAAGTAAGTCGTCCTTATACATACCAGTTAACAGCTGGCAAACGGGGCTAGGCCTCCATTGTCGCTTGTGGTAGAGAAGGCTGGAGTCATAGTAATAATATTATCAGGAATCTTCATACTTAATTACTCTGGGTTAATAGACTAGTTGCTCCTTACAGGGTGAGAATTTAGGCATTCTGACCGAGACTGCCTCAGGGTGAGGAGTGCTGCTGTTCAAGATAAGATTATTGACTAGATGAAGGAAACAGTAGAAGGAGGCCATCCAAGGGATCAAGATGACAATTTTGAAGTCTGAAAACAATCTTATAATAATGATATACCATTTTTATATCACTTCATAGGTTGTACAATATGTTGACATGTATCGTTTAATCACAGTGCTGTGGGATGTCTTTCTGTATACTGTAAATATGTATTACTCCCGTTGGCTAACAAATAAAGCTGCATTGGCCTATGGCAGGGCAGGATGGAGCCAGGCGGGAAAATCCAAGAGAGATAATGAAAGGAGAAAGGAGAGTAAGGGGAGACGCCAAACCGCCATCCAGGATGCAACATGTAATGGGATGCAGATAAAGCCATGGAACACGTGGTGATACATAGATTAATAGAAATGTGTTCATTTAAGATGAAAGAGCTAGCTAGCAAGAAGCCTGAGCCAATAGGCCATAGAATTTGCAATTAATATTAAGCCTCTGAGTGATTATTTTATAAACTTCAGCTACACTTCATGGGTTGTACAATATGTTGACACGTATCATTTAATCTTCTTAAATATGCTGTGATTATTTAAATTCTTTCTGGTTTTTTGAGACAGGTTTTCTCTGTGTAGCTTTGCGCCTTTCCTGAAACTCACTTGGTAGCCCAGGCTGGCCTCGAACTCACAGAGATCCGCCTGGCTCTGCCTCCCAAGTGCTGGGATTAAAGGCGTGCGCCACCACCGCCCGACTAAATTCATTTTTGCACATAAGTAAATTGAAATTTTCAAAGGTTAAATTACTTTGCCCAAAGCCAACACAGTAAGTGATGGGGCTGATACTCTGATTTTGAATGTCCTTCCCCGGTCTTGGGAGTCATACACTACAAGTGGTCATGCTTTTGGGGAGAACTGTATACTGAGACAAGTGAAGTGCTGAGAATACTGACAGACAGACAGACAGACAGACAGATAGGGCAACCAGTAGAATTTCAGTGTCACTTAGGTTAGGGATATTGATTGCTTTTAGTTCTGAGTATCATGCTATAGTTACTATAAGTTTGGTCTTGAAGGGCTCTGGAATCTGAAACAGATATCAGAAAAGACTTAGCACTACATTGTGTAAACAGGGTAATATAACAAGAATATTGACTTTTATAAAGCTCAGAATTCAGGAACACTCTTGATTTTAGTTTTTTATAGTGAAAAACAGCCCTCTGAAACACATCATATACTGCCATCCTTAGCCTTGAATAGGACTCAGCAGCGGCTTCGTGGAGCAGCTGCTTCATGTTTAGTCTCTGGATTGGCTTCTAATGGTATTAAGTTGTGACAGATTTTTTTTCTCCCTGAGTATTAATAATACTAAATAGAAGCATTAAAATAAAAAAGATTCTCTTGGAAATAATCAAATTCCTACCTAGCTTTTGGCTTTTACTCAAGAAACCTATCTCATTTGGATAACTTTGCTCATTAATGTTTATTAAAAAGTAAATGAAATTAGGTAGTAAAAGTAATAAAAAGTCCAAGTCACTGGAAAATATTCAGAATAACTGAGGAGAAAAAAAATTACTTCAAAAGGAGGAAATGGCCAAGTAAAGTCTTGGGTTTTAAGACCTTACACTCATACCCATGGAACATTTAAAAATCGTGCATTTAGTTTTGTGTTAATTGAACAATATTCTGAACTCATATTTTTTTAAATGTAGGCAAAAGTACCTCTCAGGAAAAGTAAAGATTTTTTTTTCTTTGTTTACTTTACTCAGTACATGGATTTTGCCTTTATCAAAATGTTTTACATTTATAGTACTTAACTGTTGTAATTAGTTATCTTAAGGATACATTGCTGACTAAAAACTGTATTTTAACAGATTTTAAAATTTTATTATTTTATGTGTATGGGTGTTTTGCCTAAATTCATGTCCGTGCACCATGTGCATGCAGTACCCATAGAGGCCAAACAGGCTGTCAGACCCCCTGGTCCTTTGGAAGAGCAGCAACAAGTGCTCTTAACTGCTGAGTCATCTCTCCGGCCCCCCAAAAGTCATATTAATTAAAATACAATGTTCACGGGGAAATTTAGCTTTGTATGGTTAAAGAATTAAAATTAGTTTTGTTGAAAGGGTTAAAAAAGTGTGGTACTTGTTACATTTCTGTTGCCATATATCCACTCTTGTCTTTACCACATCTCTTTGGATTCAGTAATATCATCCTACCCTTAGTTCTTTGTGTTTCAGCCCGAGTAGACTCCACAAATCCATTTTCTTTCCCATTTTGTTGTGCTTCAGAGGAACCGAGAGTGTGAAGCCAGGTGCGCAGTTGAATGTGCTGGTGTGAATGAGGCTGCTTATCAAGTGTTGTCCCTCTTCCTCTCTCCCCCAGAATCCAGATTATCTTCAGTATTCTATCAGTACACCTCTCTGCAGTGTCAACACAGTGCTACATAAAGAAGAGGAGGAGAAAATGATGGACACTGTATAACTCACTTAAGACTGCTGAGGCCAAGGACTATTTTGTTACAAGAAAGGAAGAGCTTGGCTATTTTCTTGACACTTTTATGGGTGCTGCACTTTATTTTTGTTCGGTTTTTGATGGGAGGGAAAAGAGTACTGAAATGTTTTGCAACTTTTTTTTTTAATGTGCTGCTAGGTTTTTTGTTGTTTTGTTTTGTTTCTGAAGGGAGGAGTGGTACCATATGTTGCAGGAAGTCAAACTGGACTCTCCCCCACCCCTCAGTTACTAAATTTGCCTTTAACTGTTCTTAATTTTGAATCAAAGTATGAAAATCTGCACAATGCAATGTTTACAAGACTGGCCGACTGAGGAGGCATCTGCTACGTGGTCTTTTTACCGTGGATGTGTACATGTCCTACTTCATGGAAAGAATTAAAGATACAAATGTGCTTATGTCCCACCGCAAAGTTCAGCTGTCACATCTGGTGTTCATCACATTAAAAGCAATAAATTAGTAGTGGTAACCTACTTTACTAATAAGTAAACTGGATGGCACAAATTATTGTTTTAAGGTAATATTTACGTTGGTATTTTCGGCACCACCAGTTAACTCCTTGACTATAAATTTGGTATTAAAAACATGACATTTACCCCTCAAGTAGTCTCAAAACTGTTCAGAAGTTGACTTTATCCTGATGACTGTTTAAATATTAAGCATGTGTAGAAAGCGATACAGTTTTCTGTTTTTCCAACAAGATGAACTGCAAGCTTACTCTGATTTCTTTACTTGACATAGTCTGGGACCTCTCAGGGAGTAAGTTTTAAAAGAATAGTAAGGGCCTGTAAGAACAAACAGGAAGAGTAAGGTCATTGTTAAATCACCGTTATTGTGTGTTTCCCTCTGGTGAAGCCTTGAGAAATGTTGTAGTGCTAAGCTGCCTTGAGCTGCCAACCATGTCTAAGAACTTGATAACAGTCACCCTCAGTGGTGATGATGGGTTTCACTCCATCTGTTACTAGCTTCTAGCTCAGTTACGAGATGCTTCTGAGCTTTACTTCTTCCTGTGTAAGTCACTGCAGATCCACCAGGATATTTGATGATTCTTTTTATTTAGAATTAGATGACAGTGCCAATTATGATATCCTTATTATTTGAGGATTAATCTTCTGACTTACAGGAGCATTAGCTTTGATTATTTTTGAGTGTAATATTTGGCTCAGTACCCACTTCAATTCGTAGCAAATGTTTGGAAAGTACCTGGGGTTGGGACTATAGGTCTCAGTTTGAGTAAGAAAATCATGTTCAGCGGCCTGCATGGGTCAGCTGTGACCTCGGCTTCATCTGTCTTCTGTCAGCCAAGGGGGCTGAAGTAGGTGATGGGGTACCTAGTACTTGTGGAAATGGACTGGAATCATTGAATCATACTCCTGTAATGTCACAATCTTCCTGGTTCCCAGAATAAAAGTCTTTTTGTGCTTTTGATATAAATATATATACTCTATAATAAAATGTTTGACTAATTTATAAGGTAGTGCTCACTGGCTTGGAGTTCTTTTTAATCAGTGGCCTAGTCATGGAAGGTTTTTTTGGTTTTGTTGTATTTTTTCCCCTCTCTTTTTTCTTCTTGTGTGGAGCATGCTCTCAGTTTTCCTCTTCCTGTCAAATGGACAGACTAGAAGAGAATGATCCCCGCCCTCACAGAAGTGGACTGGACTGACCAGTTCCCACTCAGTTCGCTTCTGCCCACAGATTGTCTGCTTTCTGTGCTCAGCCAAGTGGTGGTGACTTTCATTTTGCCTTCTATAATTTAAACTCTTAAGGGCAAAAAACTGGTGACAAAAAGAGCAGTAACAAAGTGAGTATATAACGTTCATTTTGGTTTTGTTTTCTGAGACAGAAATTGATTAAGAAAAAAACCTGTTCTTTGACATTTGACTAGAATTTTTTCCCAAAAGAAGTGTTCTGTGTTTCAGTGTGTAAAAGTGTGATGATTTGTTTGGGGGAGCCACTAATGGATGTCATAATTTGCACTTAAGGATGGTAACTTACTCATTGCCAGGACTTTAGTATTAAGACAGTATATTGGGCTAGGTGTGGTAGCACACTCCTTTAATCCCAGCACTTGGGAGGTGATCTCTGAGTTTGAGGCCAGTCTGGTCTACAGAGTGAGTTCCAGGACAGCTACATATAGAAGCCCTGTCTCAAAAAATCAAAACAAAACGACAGCATATTAGAGTCCTTTTATTTCCTTTATCTTGAAAATGTCCTTAGTATTGAGAGCTGGCTGTCTCCTGCCAAAATAAATTTCCTCTCTTGTTTTCTTAAGAAGTAGTGATGAAAAGTAATACTTAGCAAATAGATAACTCATATTTCAGGTTAGAAAATTTGTCCCTAATCTATGAGAAGTTCAAATTAGTGAAAAATATTTGACATCACAATATTCAACAAAGACTGCTGTTTTACTTGGTAAATCTCATGTGTTGTTTAATAAAATATTTTCTTTTTTAAATGAACTCGCTGGGGACTTAAGATTCAGCTTAGTTGGTAGAGGTCTTGCTTAGGAGGGACAAAGCCCTGACTGTATCCCAGGCACCACATAAACTGGGCATGGTGGCACATACCTGTGGCCCGCGTGCTGGGGAGGTGGAGACAGGGCTCACGCTTTTCCCCAGATGCATAGCAAGTTCAAGGCAGCCTTGTGGCTATATGAGACTGTCTTAGGAGAGAGAGAAACAAATAGTTGTAACTCCATTTACCCTGTGAACTGTCTTTCCATTGATGGTAATGGAGAAAGTACCACTTAGAATTCCTGCTCTGCCAGTCTCTGAATGATACCGGCTGTGGTTCTTCCATCTTTCTGCACCAGGAGCTTATAATACCCTATCATTGCTCTTCAGAAATATTAGGCTTTGTTCAGACAAGCATTCATATTCTTTTTAAAGTGAATAAGGGCTGTTGATATGGCTCACTTGAATAAGGGTGTTTGCTGCCAAGCCCGACAACCTGCATCCAGTGTCTGGGACCTAAATGGTAGAAAGAGAACTAACTCTTCAAGGTTCAGCAGACCTTCATACATGCACAGGAGAACACAAACACATAGTTTAAATGTTTTTATTTTTAATTAAAAGTTGTTTTCAATTTTTAAGTGAATTAACATGCTTCCCCAAAGAGCACACACATCTCTGTTACTAAGTGGTTTTCATTACAGTGTAGAAATGTAGGCAAGGTGATTCTCAAGTTAATCCTGGGGTATTTTCAGAGAAAAACAAGTCAGTTTACTATTCTCAGAGTTAGTCACATTTCAGTTCTTAAATTGATGTGGGACAAAGGTGGTACTGTCTGGGTTGGGGTTAGGTTTCCCATTTCCATTTTCCAGCATACTGTTCACATTTTAGCAAGAAGACCCTTAGAGCCTGCAGCCTTCAATTCCCACCTGTGGGGGATGTTTGTCCTGTTTCATAGCCTGTCCAAGAAGCTGATTCAGCCGGTATTGGTTTGCTCAGTGTCAGTTAATGGGGAAAGTACAAAGATGAGTAAGTGTTGGCTATGGATTGCTTACCATCACTAACAGGTGAAAATGTTTTCAGAGGCCTTCCTTAAAGAACTAGACCTTTTCTAAAGGTAGAAAATGACTTTAAAAATCCCTCTAGCTTTCATTTGGTTGCTCATGTTACCTTCAGACACTTTTGGGGAAATATGAAGCTGCTGGGCCAATCTACACTTGACGAGACACTCCTTGTGTGCTATATGGAAAAACTCGGGGTTTTTCGAGATCTTTCAAAGGGGGTGGGGTGGCTAGAGAGATGAATCGCTGGTTAAGAGCACTTAATGCTTTTGCGGAGGGCCAGAGTTTACTTCCAACACCCATATCTGGTGTTCACAAGCTCCTGTAACTCCAGTGCCAGGAGACCTGATGCCCTCTTGTAGCCTCTGCAGGCACCTACACATATGTGCACACGCACACTAAAAATGAAACCTTTTAAAAAAAAATGCAGGGGAATGCTACAGATTCAGAAACCTTACTGGCTTTTTCAGTGCTTTTTGAGCCCAGCTAGACTATTTTAATTGTTTAAAAAAAAATGAATCCTAACTTCCAGAATGAAAATGTTTAGTTGCAAGCTATTAATGCAGGGATTTTGTTGAAGACATGCTCCCGCCCAGGGCATTCAACTCCATGCATATTCCATGTGACACAAAAATAAAAGCTCTTGCACTGGTCACCACACATTTGCTTTTCAGCAGGATATATTCAGAAATGGTACTTTTTAAAAAATTTTTATATGTATGGGTATTTGCCTGTATATGTCTGTGCAATGTGTGTGTGCATGGTGCCCGTGGAGGCCAGAAGAGGGCATTGGATTCCCTAGAACTAGAATTACAGATGTTTATAAGCTGCCATGTGGGTGCTGGGAATCAAACCCTCTTGTAGAGCAGCCAATGCACCTAACTGCTGAGCCATCTGCCAGCCCCAGCAATGATATCCTTTATCAGTGTCTGACATCAACCTATCCAACAGAAAACAGGTCCCTTTTGTCTGTTTTAATAGAAAAGCCATACACCATTCCCAAGTGGATGTATATACAATATCGTGGTTGTTCTGGTCACAGGAAAGAAATGTCACTTCATGTTCTCCAATCCTCTAACCTCCTCCACATCTCCAGTGTCATGAAAGTCAGTGTGGCTACATCAGTACAGCAGGAGAGAAAGAATGTCATAAGATGCTTTGTGGGAAGACCTGTTTATTAGAAAGGTACTGTTTGAAGACCATTTATTAGAAAGAAGCCAGTGAGAAGCCACAGCAGAAAACAGGAGGGGGTGAGGGGCCTGTGAAGGGACGACAGCCACAGTGCTGGCATCACCACATGTAACAGAACCCACCGATCAGTCCTAAGTTTAGGTAGTTCACAACATTGTTAGAAAGCAATTATCAACATTCAGATAAGGCGTTATAGAAACATCGACAAAGGACAAGATGTTCATTGGAATCCTCATTGAAGGCCTAATTCATTTTGAAAGATCAGTGGTGAAATTTAAAGAGCAAAGATTGCTCCCCTACTCCCAGATATATAAGAACCACTTGCTGGCATTTGTACCCCAAGTGTCTGAAATAAAATAGGCCAAAATTTCAAAGACTTGTACAAGGGCTTGATTCTTTGATTTAGCACCAAGTAAAATAAAGAGTACATCTTCCTGGAAGGTAGAGTTGTTTTTTCTTCCACTTCTCATATTTTCTCACTTCGGGCCACAGTATCTAAGGACATGTCCTTACTCCACTAAGGAAGTGACTGGAGTTTTAAAATGGTTTCACAGGCTTGGTTTAGTGGTACATACCTGTAATTTAAGCACTAAGGAGGTTAAAACAAGAGGATCATGAACATGAGGCCAGCTTGGACTACATCGTTTCAAGCAACCTGGGCTATATAGTGAGACCTGTCTCAAAAACTAAAGGCTGGGGCCAGGAGTGGCAATCCACATCTTTAATCCCAGCACTTGGGAGGAAGAGGCAGATGGATCTCTTGTGAGTTTGAAGCCAGCCTGGTCTGTGTCGTTCCAGGACAGCCAGAACTACATAATAAGATCCTGTCACAAAAAAACAAAACCAAAAGGCTAAGGCTGGAGATGGAGCACAGTGATAGGGTGCTTGCCCAGCACACAAGGCTAAGTTGGATCCACAGTGCTGTAGGTGGAAGAGGAGGCTCCTTAGATGGTACAAGAAAGGTTGTTCCCTTTGAAGTAGGGTGGCAACTGCTAGCACACAGTGATCCCAGCACTTGAGAGGCTGAGACAAGAGGGCCTTGAAATCAAGGACTCTGATACAGATATGTCCTTGAGGGAACTCAGTTCCAGTGCTTTTTAATCGAGCCTGCAAATTCCTTTTGTTGCTACACCTGTTGACTAGTTGACTGGCCTTTCTGTCAAGGGGCTGTCCCCAGCATACCCCATCTACTTCAGTGGCAAACTACCCTGGGTGTTCTCTTACCCTCTGGTTTTCTTTTTACTACCGCTTGCTCATCAAGGCGACTGTCCATTTGTGTGAGAGAGAGAAACTGACAGGTAGGCCCTAAAACCTAGTCCTCAGCCTGAGTGACGGGGGAGAACCTAGGACTATTCCACTGTGGTTTGCCAGTGTTCCTCCCAGAACTTAACAGAAATCATATCCTGCAGTACATGTGTGTTTGGAAAAGAAAACAAGCCAAGGTCACGTGTTCTTAAGTGCCAGTGGCTCCTTTTTTCATAGCAGATTGAAAACTAGTAAATGGAGGACATGGCATGGTAGCCTGTGCCCTTGCTTTCCCTGTAAAGGCAGCAGTGAGTTTGCATCTGGCAACATCTGTAAATAATGCCAGTAACTTTCTTTTTAGAATCTATAGACAGTCTCCCCAAATACCACATCCCACTGGGCTAGAAGGGGCATTGGCTTATGCAAAGGCCCTTAATGAGATATTTATCTGCCTCAAGTAATATGTAATTTTTTGAACTTTTCCAGGAAAACGTGAAAATGTGATCGACCACTTTAACTGAACAGAGGGGTAGACGATTACCAGTTCTTTTTCATTGTGCTCTGATTTTTTTCTTAAGTTTCAACATCTCTGATGTTTTCCAATTGCACATCCACAGAAGACAACTAGATTAAACATCCGAGGTTATTTTAACAGATCAGCCTTAGTGTCTGACTCATTTGGCACATCCTTAGTAACATCCAGAAGAAAGCCATTGGGAAGAAGTCGTAATTTTCAGAGAAGTCTTAGGAAAAGAGCTTCGAAAAACAAAGACGAGGCGAGGCGGCCCTGCTACTTACTCCCTCCTCAGGGAGTGACAGAGGCTTTCTGGGTAGTTTCTGGAACCTTCGTCTGTAGGAAAGAATATACATGGGGCCAGATCTTGTTGGTTTCCGTTCCAGAGAATGTTTCCAACACCCCTTTTTTCCTGAAGATGAAAAACACAATAAATAGGTAGATCGGTAAATAGATAATTACACAGGTCTGAGTGTGCCTAATGTGCTTTTCCAAAGGCATTTGTAAGTTCATGTGAGTTTAGAAGTTCTGTGAGTTTAGGTCTCTGATCCGGGGGAAGGAACTTGGCTGGACATAGGAAAGTCTAATTTCTAGTTTGTGCTTTGCCCTCTGGCACAGGAAAGGGATCTTTAAAAGGATGTCAGCTGTCAAATTGAGCCTGTGCTGCTAGCCAAGCCTATACTAATGCTTCATAACGTGTCAAAAGCCCAGGTGCTCCTACTTACAGATACACTTGCCTTCTGGGAAGGGACTCGGCCTCAATCCCCGGGATGGCGGGTTAGAAACAGGGCCCATCAGCCACCAGGACATCATCCCTGCCTGGCTTTGTCTTCCACTGAAGTCTCTGAAAGTTTCCAGCACTCATTATCTTTTTACCAAGTTCCTTTCCCGGCTATTCTGCTTTCCTGAATTTTCTCTTGTCAGAGTCCTCTGTTTATCCCTGCAGCTTTGTTGGCTTGTCCCGAGACAGACCGGCCATCAAAGGAGTTAGTTATTTTACTCCAGTGTTCCGTAGGAGGAAGTGTGGGGCTCAGAATCCTGGGGTTTGCTTCTCAAACCACACAGACTACCTTAAGGTTCTGAACTCCCCTGACCCACACACATTCCTTGGGTGTGCACATTGGTTCACAGGTCACCCAACTTGATTTATTACTTTCCATAGCTCTGCAGCCATTCTCAGTAGGCTTTCGCTGGGACAAAAGGACCCCTTTATTGACAACTCCTAACATTTGCCGTGGTTAGATAAAATAACAACAGCTGTTTTCTGTGTGAAAGTATCTGCTACAGAGAAAAATTATGCAAAGGGAGTATTTACGTAGAAGAAGCCTTTTAGCATCTAAATTCACAGGCAGGTGGAGCTTTCAGGAGAGCAAGCTTTGAACGGAAAGCTTCTTGGAGATGACGCTTTAGTCATCTACGATGCCAGGAGTTATGTACTACCGAGGCAGAACTCTGTAGGGTACGGGCACCTGGTTCCTCCTCACATTTGCATTGTAATTTCTCCGTAATGAAATGGAACCAGCTACAAAAATGAGTCTTCCAAAGAGTAAGAACATCACATTCTAGACAGACGAGCGTTCTCCAGCTGGGAAGAATAAGGAGACTATAAGCTTGTTTAAATAACAGTACTGACTATTATGAAGTTTCTTTTTTAAGGCTATTTCCATTTTTAGGTAAGCCTGTAAGTCTATGCATTGTATATATGGCAAGAAGCAGCAGGAGCCAGGAGCCCAGGAAGAAAGAGCCCCAAGTCACTAATTTCTGTAGCTTTCCTCAACCTCCCATCTTGTGTCAGAACTAATCCTTATAGGCATTTCCTCTCCTCACATCCTCTTAGGAGTATTATTATCTGCCCAGGCACAAGGCGTTCTCTATTGTGAGTCCTATGGACAGTCAGGCGGACCACACTCAGTACATGAGGTGTAGGTGAGGCTGTTCCCACACCCTCTCTTCAACAGTTCGTGGCTGGAGCTAAAGGCCATCAATCCCAGGACTTTCGCTGGGGGGAAAGGTGTCTTTTCTGCTGAGTTAGCAGAGCTGGCAGGAGTTGAGCTAAAGTCAGAAGACACTGCAGCCACCTGGGCCTGAAAGCGACCCAGGGAATGGAGCTGAAAGGGCTGGGTTTGGACCACACTCCTTAAGCCCCTGGACCAGCCATCTGTATTTGGACCTCTTGGTTATAGGACTAACACCCCACCCCACCCCCACCCCGGTTTGCTTAAGCCAGTGTGAATGGTTTCTGATGATAAGCACGAGTTGTATCTCATTGCACGATGCAGCTTGTTTGCACAGTTTTCCTCTTTTATCCATACAAGGTGGACTGTCTTGGAGGCCTGTAGGAACTGAGTCTAATTGTCTGCGTAGAAAGGGCCTGGCACAGTGCCAGCAGGGTCCCCAACAGTGGCTGATTCAGTAGCTGGGGACTGCTCTAAGCCTTTGCAGAGGCTCTCTCACTCCTGCCCCTAATAGTTCTGAAAGTGGATATTTAATACTGGCTGGTTGTAAATAAGGAATCAGAAGAGAAATGCCTTGCCCAGGGTTATAGAGCCAGGCTCTGTATACAGTCACAAGCTTAAAGTAATGGCTACTGTAAAAAGTGAATCGCCAACTCTTGTAATTTCACCCTCTAGAAATTAACCGTTAGAAATATTGGGACAGTTCGCGGAGACTGGTTCAGACTTTCCTGCATACTTATCCTAATGTAGTAATGGCCACCACAATAACAGTTAATACATGTCCAGTGCTTCCTGTGCATCCAGGACAATTTTATGTGTTATACATATTAACTCACTTTCAAGCCTCACCCACATTTTATGCAAGAGAAACCAGACAGAGTTTAAGCACTTAAGCAAGAGGCAAAGGCCATGTTAATTAAATAGCGAGCTGGGCTTTGAACTTGGGCCTTCTGACTCTGGAGTCTATGCTCTTATGAAACAGCATGTACTGCTTTGCCCCTGAATCACTGCAGGACACAATGAAGGCAAAGCAGCCCTCATCCCCAGAAGAAGGGCTGGGTTAGGACACCACACTGCTTCTCAGCCTGAGTTGGGGACAGCTCAAGGTAGTTCTCGTATTCCTTGTATGGTACAGACGTCCTTGAAGAACAGATAAAAAACGTGTGAGTAGGAGCTTCCAAAGACTGTTGACCACAGAATGATTCCGAGGGTTGGCTGTCATTTGAAATTCTATGCTTAAGCGACCTCTCTTGGCACGCTTGGTGGGATACTAGGCTTACTGGCCCAGCACTGGTTCCAGCCCTCCACGACATGGCAGAATGTGGGTAGAAATGAGCCCCCAAACCTTGGATGTGGACTAGCCTGTATCGACCCTCCCTAGCCCCATGGTTGATTCTGGAGCTGGCAGTAACACAGGCTTACAACAGTAAGTATGAGGTTTCCTGACCAGTGGCTGTTCAGTTTCATCTGAGTGATGCTCAGAGCTTTTGTTCACTTGTAGCACGAATCTTAACAGCTCTTATTCATAAAAACAAACCTGGAGCCAGGTATTGGGGTAAATGCTGGAAGATCAGAGAAGCAGAACAAGCCACAGCTTCCTCACCTCGCCAGTTCCTCAGCTGGTCTTGTTTCCTCAGATTGGAAGCCTCTGAGTCCTCATTCGAATGGATCTCAGCTGAACTGCTGCTCCAAAGCCTGAAAGCTTAACCAACCTAGTTCCTGGTTTTCACGCCTTATATACCTTTCTGCTTTCTGCCCTCACTTCCTGGGATTAAAGGCGTGAGTCACCATGCCTGGCTGTTTCCAATGTGGCCTTGAACTCACAGAGATCCAGACCGAAGGCATGGCCTTTCTGGCAAATACCAGCAACCATGCAGGAAGGACGGAGCCAGGACACAGAAGCAGGCGAGACTAAGAACAGCAAACCTGAGGAAAGCTAGGAGACTGAAGCCCTGCCTTCTTTCTGGTACAGATGCCTAAAATCTCTATTGCTTAAGCCAGCTGGAACCGGGGCTCCTGGTAGCTTAGCATTTCAGCTGTGAAGTATGGAAACTGAAAACTGGCTGTATGAGAGACGGCGAGAGAAGTGAGAACTCACCGGTAATACTGCAGGACTGGCTCTGTCTGGGCTTCATAGGCCTTTAGTCTCTTGATCACCGTCTCTGGTTTGTCGTCCTCACGCTGAATCAGAGGTTCTCCTGTCAGGTCATCAATGCCCTGGACAGATGTTGAAGAATGTCAGCTCAGCGTGACAGTGTCTTTCTAAGCAGACAGCCTCTCTATTCCAGCACCCATCACAGAAATGTGCTCATGTTTCAGTGAACAGGATCCAAACTAAAGGCAGATGACTGCCGCTGTGAGAACCCCCAGGGCCATTTCCATAGTGCTGTACGGTTTGGACTGGGACGCCCCTTTCTGTCCCTAAGCCCAGGTCCTCGAGTGTTGGTTCCCAGGTGTGGTAGAAGTTCCAATCGCACACCCGTGTTGCAGATCCTCACTGCCTCTGCCCTCCACTCACACCCTGGCACAGAGTAAGAAACTCAACCCTTTTTGTCTGTCAGGTTTCTCACTGCTGTGGCCAACACCTGAGAAAACCGAGTAGAAGGGAGGAGCTGTGTATTTGGCAGATTGTTTCAGAGGGCTCGGGTCTTGGCTGCTTGGGCTCATGAGCTTGAACGTGAGAACATCATGGTTGAATTGTGTGTGTGTGTGTGTGTGTGTGTGTGTACGCACAGGTACATGCACGCACACACACATGCACATGCAGTTTTCTTCACAGGATGCACAAGAAGGTGGGGGAAGGGACTAAGGATCATGCATAATCTGCAGAGGTACTGTCCCAGTGACCCACTTTTCCAGTTAGGCTCCACCTCAGAAACTACACCACCAGTTGGGGACCAAGCAGTCACCACGTTGAGCCTATGGGGGACATTTCACAGTTAAACATTTCACTTGAGCGAGGCGCAGACCTGTTCCAGAGGAACGCACCTTTACTACCAAGCTTGAGTGGACCAGACCCATCAAGTACCCTGGCAGTAGTCTTGGTCAGACAGAGGATGTCCAGGGTTACAGAACTGTGCCTGGGAGGGGAAGAGAACTCGGGGACACTCCGCTGTGTGTCAGCCCCGCTGCAGTTACTCACCACAGTCTTGGGAGGGTTGAATTCAATGTTGTACACTCGGCCACTGGCAGGATGGATCCAGCGAGCAGTAAGGCGTTGTTTAATGACCTCAAAGGGCACGTTGAGGTTTATCACTGTGTCTATCTGGTAAACTCTATCCAGGGCTTCTGCCTGTGGAAGTGTCCTTGGAAAACCTGTATATGAGGGGAGGGAGGGGAAGAGAGAGAGAAAGGGTTAGTGGTAGGCAAACTGAACCCAGGAATGAAGCCAGGCAGGTGGACCAGAACTGTAACACAACCGTGAGCGAATTTCTTGCTGTGTACTTGACTGTAGAGCACCCATTCTGAGTGTGCATTCGAGGGTATTTCTGTAAAATACAGCACATTGCTCTCCTGGGGCAGTAAGCCTCAGTGAAACAGTTGGAAGCCTGTGGAGATGGGGACTGTCTGCCTGCCATCATGCTTACCAGCCGATCTGAATTCAAGTCGGATGTGACTGCATGCTTGCCATGTCAGCACTTGGGAAGTGGGGGCCAGGGATCCGGAGTTAAAGCCTTGGCTACATATTAATAATGGAGCTCAAGGCCAGTTCGGGCTACATGAGACTCTGTCTTAAAAACAAACAAAAGGGGCTGGAGAGAGAGCTCAGTGGTTTAAAGCACTTGCTGCTGGTGTATAGGACCCAGGTTCAGTCCCTAGCACCCATGTGGCAGCTCAAAACCATCCATAACTCTAAGTTGTAAGGGTTCTGATTTTACCTTCTGCCTCCATGGGTGCCAGGCATGCACGTGGTACGCATACATGACATGTAAGCGTAACACTCATAAATCTTAAATGAAACAAGTGCGAGTCACCACACTTAGTTCTCTAAAACAAAACAAAACAAAAACAAAAACCTATGAAATAAAAAAAACAAACAAACACAAAATATCCTCATCCAGTGGCTCATACCACCTGTAACTCCAGCTCCAAGGGATCTGACACCTTCTGGTCAACAACACCTCCTGCACATGCGCGTATACACACACACACACACACACACACACACACACACACACTTACAATTTTTTAAAATAAGACAGGAATGGTAGCAGCACTCAGGAGGCAGAGAGGAAGGCTGAATTCTTAAGTTGAGGCCAGCCTGGTCTACATAGTGAGTTCCAAGCTAACCAGAGCTACACAGTGAGACCCTATCTTTAAAAAAATATGTATGTATATGGGAAAGGACTTATCAGGAGGACATTATCTTCATTCAAAATCTCAAAAGGCTGAGTTTGAAATACAACAGAAAGCAAAACAGAGGAACAAGCCCTGACATATAAAACAATTTTTACAATCTGAACATCCCTAATCCAGAAATCTAGATCCAGTGATGTCAGACGTGTCCAATTTGGGGTTTGGGGTGCTCAGGAATGCTCAGCTGGTAAAGACCACAGCTGGAAGCACAAAACTCTGAAGTAGGAAACGTGGTCTCAGGCATTTGAAAATCGGGGTACGCAGCCAGTGCAGCTAAAACAGTTTAAACAATGTGGTTCAAAAACACAGAGAAAAGCAACCAGAAATGATTATTGAGTCCCAAAATAGACACAAGTACGCTGGGGAATTTGAAATGGTATCTGATCCCAAACTTTTTACTTTACAATGTTATGACTAGGAACATTCTGTCCAGGGCACAAGGAAAAGTTAAAATTTATGAAAATAATACATTTCTCAAGGGTGACAGAGGCTAAAATGCATATGCAATGATTTGTTAGCGCTAAAAACACAGCTTACTAAAGCTCAAACATGGAAAATTTGGCTTATGACTTAGAACTCATAATGGGATAAAATAACTATTAAGGAACCCGGATCGAGGGACAATGGCCCCAAACAAAGTTAGTGGCAAGAGGTTCAGCTTGGAACACTTTATGTAGCCCTAAGATGAAAGAAAATAGCAAGCATTTACTATAAAATTTGTAATGAAGTCATCCTGAAACAATTTGACTACCTTTAATGAGACGAATAGAGTATAATAGCTCATTCCACAGAATGCTTTCAGATGCCAACAGCCATAAGTTAAAGGTTTTACAGCGACCATTTCTTTCAATTGCCCTAATGCCCATGAGAGAGATGCTGTTGTTATCTCCACTTTACAAATGAGGAAGCGGGCAGAGCAACAGCAAATGCCTTGCTGTAGCTCATGAAGCTGTTAAGCAGTGGCAGTCACAGTGAACACACGCAATCTATGTAACCTAACACCTGCACTTGTAACCAAGGCGTTTGCACTGAAAAAAAGTCTTAACAAAAATACCTCTCCATTGGCCCGATTGTTATTACAGTGTTCATACTGCTGCTCTTGTGGAGGGCCCAGGTTCAATTCCCATCACCCACATAGCACCCACAACCATCGGTAACTCTACTTCCAGGAGCTCAGAATGACCTTTTCTGGCTTCTGTGGGCACTATACCATGTGGTGTACACACATGCTTACAGGCAAAGCACTCTACACAAAATTTTGAAATGTTTGTCTTCAGTAACTTAGAACAAAACATCCACTGGGATAAAGGGCCTGGATAAAAATAACCTGTGACAGGAGAAGAAACGTAAGGCTATGTTTTGCAGCATCATTCCAAACAGTGAAACCCTGGCTGCCACCCATGTGCTCCTCAAGTGGGGAATTTAAGTATTGTATGTATGCTAAATGCAAGAAAATGTGTCTTTTAGCCCACTGAAACCAAACTGTCCTTGTAGTTTAATTCAGTTGAAATGCAAATTGCAAAAGTTGGTTTATGTGTGTGTATTAGCCAGGATTCTCTAGAGGAACAGAACCTACAGAATGGATACATATATATGAATTTATTAGAGTAGCTTACAGGCTGTGGTCCAGCTAGTCCAACAATGGCTGTCTACCAACAAAAGGTCCAAGAATCCAATAGTTGTTCAGTTCATGAACCTGGATGTCTTAGCTGGTCTTCAGCATATGCCAAGTAGGCTCTAATGCCAGTGAAGGAATGGACTTGCCACCAAGAGCTAGAGCAAGCAGGCGAAGAGAGCAAGCTTCCCTCTTCTGTGTCCTTTATATAGGCTGCTGGCAGAAGGTGTGGCAGATTAAAGGTGGACCTTCCTTCCCACCTCAAAAGATCTGGATTAAAAGTGTATCTTCTCACCTCAAAAGATCCAGATTAAAAATGAGTCTTCAGACTTCAAAGGAATTAAGGGGGTTGGGGGGAATCCCTCACAGGTGTATCGAGCCACTTGGGTTTTAGTTCATTCCAGACGTCATCAAGTTGACAACCAAGAACAGCCATCACAAGTCCACCCCTTGTCAGCTTGACACACCATTATATCTCTTTATGCTATGTTTAATTTCCAAGTATAAACAATCAGGTCATAATAATGCCTAACTATCCCATGTACAATCACAAACACATTATATATTTAACCAGGTCATAATTACATCTAACATAATATAACTATCTCTTGTACAACTGCTAATGCATTGTAGAGTTAGTATAGGCGGCAATGTCCCTTGAGAGATAGATATTGTTTCAGTATCTCAAAACTTAAGTGTGATAACCACTGATACTCTTCTTAACTAATATTACATGATAAAGAAACCGAGGAAAGAAAATACAAATATCTGTACAAACACATTCTTAATAAAATATGACAAACATTTATGGCAGTTATAATCCTCATGTCTGCAACTGGTCATTTGGCCTTAGCTGGTATTTATAACTACCTTCCTTTAACACCCATTCTGTATTTCCTCCAACCTCAAACACCTCAGCAGGTCTTGGCTCTTTTCCTGGAGGAATGATCCATACCTGTTGTTGGGTTCTTTTTTTTCTTTTTCTTTTCTTTAATCTTTTGCTCTTTGGGGGCTTACCACCCAGCTCCCAAATAAATACACGGAGTCTTATTCTTACTTATGAATGCTTGGCCTTAGCTTGGCTTGTTTCTAGCCAGCTTCTCTTAACTTACATTATCCCATCTACCTTTTGCCTCTGGGCTTTTGTCTTTCTCTATTACACATACCTTTCTTTACTTCTTTTTTTTTTTTTAAATTTTATTTTACAATATAATTTAATTCTACATATCAACCACGATTCCCTTGTTCTCCCCCCTCCCGCCCCCTCCCCTTGCCCCCAGCCCACCCCCCTTTCCCATCTCCACGGTCTTTCTTTACTTCTTATTCCGTGGCTTGCTGTGTAGCTGGGTGGTTGGCCCCTGATGTCCTCCTCTCCTTCTTTTCTTGCTCCCCCTGATCTTTTATTCCCAGATTTCTCCTCCTATTTCTTCTCTTTGCCTGCCAGCCCTGCCTGTCCTTTCTCCTACCTAGCTGTTGGCTCTTCAGCTCTTTATTAGACCAATCTGGTGTTTTAGACAGGCAAAGTAACACAGCTTCACAGAGTTAAACAAATGCAACATACAAGAATGCAACACATCTTTGCATTATCAAACAGATATTTCACAGCATAAACGAATGTAACACATCTTAAAAGAATATTCCACAACACATACCTTCATTCCTTCAGGGTCTGTGCCCTTTGTCATCTGCCTGGATTAGGCTGTGATAGTTTCCCATTGACATTAATCACAGGACATGGTAGCACCATGACATGCTCTAAAGGATCTCCTCCACCCAGACATAATCCTTCTTACTTCCACTGTGGGGAAGCAATCCAATTTCCCCTTGGTAATCTAGATCAATCACTCTTCCTAACACGGTTTATTCTTTTCTTAGTCTGTTGGCTTAAAGGCATCAGAAGCTCAAAGTGGCCAGGGGAAGCCTGATTTTCCCGATCAATGAAATGTTTGTTGTATCTCCTGGCAGGACTACCCCCAATCCTCTCTGGAATCAAAACTTCTAGACCAGCAGAACTTAAGGTCATGGGAACAGGAAGCAAAATTTTCCTAGTGGGTCACTAGAGATGACAGTGAGTGAAACTATTCCCTTTTCCACTATCTTAGTTAGGGTCCCTACCGCTGTGAGGAGATACCATGACCACAGCTACTCTTACAAAGGAAATCATTTAATGGAATGGCTTATGGTTCAGAGGGTTAGTTCATTATCATGGTGGGACATGGCAGTGTACAGGCAAACATGGTGCTGGAAAAGGAGCTGAGAATTTTACATCTTGATCCAAAAGCAACAGGAAGTGAACTGTCTTACTGAGCATGGCTTGAGCATATATGAGACCTCAAAGCCCATCTCTACAGTAATATACTTCCTCCAACAAGGCCATACCTACTCCAACAAGGCCACACCTCCTCATAGTACCATTCCCTTTGGGGGGCATTTTTTTCAAACCACCACATCCACCCCTTGATTCTGGACCTGTGGATCCTGGCAATGAGGGAAACAGTGCCATATATTGGGCACTGATTCAAAGTATACACTGCCTTCTGGAGAACCCTAGCCCCGCCCTCCATGCTGCTGCCACCTAATTGGTGCTGTAACTGTGTTTTCAAAAGGCCATTCCATATTTCTGTCAGACCAGCTGATTCAGGATGGTGGGGCACATGGTAAAACCAGTGGATTCCATAGTCATGGGCCTACTGTTGCGCTCCTCGAGCTGTGAAGTGAGTTCCTTGGTCAGAAGCAATACTGTGGAATACCATGACGGTGGATCAGGCAATCTGTAAGTCCATGGATGGCGGTTTTGGCAGAAGCATTACATGTAGGAAAGGCAAATCTATAACCAGAACAAGTACCTATTTCAGTAAGGACAAAGTGTTGTCCTTTCCACAAGGAAATGGTCTAGTGTAGTCAACCTGTCACCAGGTAGCTGTCTGGTCACCCCTGGGAATAGTGCCATATTCAGGGACTCAGTGTTGGTCTCTGCTGTTGGCAGATCTGACGGCACTCAGCCCCAGTTGTAGCCAGGTCAGTCTTGGTGAGTAGAAGTCCATGTTGTTGAGACCAGGCATAACCTTCCATCTCTGCCACCATGGCCACTTTGATTATGTGTCCATTGGGCAATGACAAGGATGGCTGGGCAAAGTGGCTGACTGTCCACAGAACAGGTCATCCTATATACTGAGTTACTGAACTCCTCTTCTGCTGAAGCCATCTTTTGATGAGCATTTGGCTGGGACACAAGTATCTTCACATCCTTCGCCCATTTGCAGAGATCTATCCACATACTTCTTCCCCAGATGTCTTTCTCACCAATTTTTCAAAATGCTCTTTCCAGGTCCCTGACCATCCAGCCAATCCATTGGCTACAGCCCATAAATCAGTGAACAATCACATATTTGCCCACCCCTTCCAAATAAAATGTATGACCACGTACACTGCCCTAAGTTCTGCCCACTGTAAAGATTTCCCCTCACAGGTATCTTTCAGGGTTGTTTCAGAAAGGGGCTGTAATGCTGCAGCTGTCCACTGCTGAGTGGTGTCAACATAATGTGCAGAACCATCAGCAAACCCTAGTCTTCTCTTCCTCAGTCAGCTGATCACAGGGCACATCCTATGGTGCATGCTTGGCAGTAGACAGCATTGTAAAGGGAGTAGAAACCATAGGCATTTCGGCAACTTCTTTATGTAACTTGCTTGTGCCTTCAGGACCTGCTCAGGCCCGGTCACATATATACCACGTCCATTTGACAATGGATTGCTGCTGTACGTGTCCTACTTTATGACTTGGTGGGTCCAATAACACTCAGCTCATGCATGATGGCAGCTCGGGTCAACTGGTAACTTGTTAGTCCACTGTCAAATTTTCAGTTTCCACTAAGACCCAATAGCAGACCAAGAGCTACGTCTCAAAGGGAGAATAATTGTCTAGAGATGATGGTAGAGCCTTGCTCCAAAATCCCAAAGGACTCTTCTGTGATTCACCTACAGGGCCTGCCAAAGGCTCCAAACAGCATCTCTATCTGCCACTGACATCTCAAGTACCATTTGGGTCTGCTGGATGATGTGGTCCAAGTGATAGAACAGCCTGCGCAACAGCCTGGACTTGTTGAAGAGCCTTCTCCTGTTCCAGGCCACACATAAAGCTAGCAGCTTTCCTAGTCACCTGGTATATGGGCCAGAGTAACACACCCACATGAGGAATGTGTTGTCTCCAGAATCCAAACAGGCCCACTAAATGGTGTGCTTCTTTCCTGGTGGTGGGAGGGGCCATGTGCAGTAACTTAGCCTTCACTTTAGAAGGATTATCTCTGCATGCCCCACACCACTGGACTCCTAAGAATTTCACTGAGGTAGAAGGTCCTTCCTTGAATTTTGGTTGGATTTATTTCCCATCCTCTGATATGCACATGTGTTACCAATGCGTTCAAAGTGGTTGCTCCCTCCTGATCACTTGGTCCAATCAGCATAATGTCATCAGTATCGTGCATCAATGTAATATTTTGTGGAAGAGACAGGTGATCACGATCCCTTCTAACTAAGTTATGACACAGGGCTGGAGAGTTAATCCTTGAGGTAAAACTGTAAAGGTATACTGCTGGCCTCAAAGCAAATTTCTTCTAAGGGTCCTTATGAACAGGTACCAAGAAAAATGTATTTGCCAGATCAATAGCTGCATACCATATACCAAAAGATGTGTTGATCTGCTTAAGTAAGGACACAGCATCTGGTACAACAGCTGCAATTGGAGTCACTATTTGACTGAGTTTTTGATAGTCCACTGTCATTCTCCATGATCCATCAGTCTCCTGCACTGGCCAGATAGGGGAGTTAAAGGGAGATGTGGTGGGACCACCCTTGCATCTTTCAAGTCCTTGATGGTGGCACTAATTCCTCCAGGGTCATGATACTGTTTTTGATTCACTATTTTCCCTGGCAGAGTGTTGGAGCCACCAAGGTTTCCTAGTGGCTTTACCTAGCAGAACTGTGTAAGAGGATAATTGGGCTACAGGCCTGGGTACCAGGTGTTTGGAATGGTCTACACTTGGCTGTATCTAGCAGGGGGAGGTCTTTTTGCCTCACTCCTTGGCATTGTTATAAAAAGCCCTTTGGAATAAAGTTCTGGGCTGGTGGGTTTTGACCCAGGCCCTCCCGAGGCTATCCTGTGTTTCTGTCTTTCCTCTCGTCGTCTAGGTATCTCTTTCTATCTAAATATTCCTCACTTCTCCCTACTCAAGAGTACCCTGGTCGTAAAAGCGGGGGCTGGTCCCCCACAGTAGAGGCCACTCTAAAGACTTCATTTACCCTTTCCAACCATAATATTCCCCAGTCCATAGGTGAGAACCAATGGGAGAATTCTGTTAACTTCTAATTATGTCTATCTTGATTATATATTCTGGAACTGGGGAAATAACCACGGGTTGAGTTCGGGAACCCACTGGACCTGCTGTGAGTCAGACATCAGTCAAAACTCCATTAATCACCTGACCTCCATAAGCCCTTACTTTAACTGGAGGGCCACAGCATTTCTTGAGATTACCAGGAATCAGTGTTAATCCAGAGCCAGTATCCAACAGAGCCTGGAATGTCTGATTGTTTCCTGTCTCCCAGTGTACAGCTACACTTGTCAAAGGCCTCAGGTCCCTCGGGGGGAAGAACTGGAGAAAAGCCAACAACAATACTTGTATGTGTTTTATCAAGGTCCTTCCTCAGGGGAACCTGGCCATCCTTTCTTTCAAGGGGTTCTGGGCCTGCAAACTGCCTCAAGTCTGGTTCATGGGCCAAGATTCCCTTTTGCCACCATCCAATGTAGACTTTCTTTCATTTGTTTGAGAACTTTTTCCACTTATCCAGATCAAACAAAAAGGCAGTATGCTTCTTATCTATGTCATGCCTGGAAACACTGTGATTGATTAGCCAGTACCAAAGGTCCATATAAGTAAAAATCACTTTGCCTTGCTGCCCATTATGGGCCAGGCCATCATGGATATCGCTTTGCTTATGCTGCCCATTATGATAACTATGATCATCTTGCCTTTGGCATTCAGTTCCAATTCAGGAGTACCCTGCTCCTTTGGGGCCCAATTAAACCCACTGCATTTAATCCATTTAAGCAGTGTCTCCACCCCGAGGTCTGGCACAGGGAAAAGGGAGACAACAAAGCTCTTCAAATGTACTGGTGCCCCTCTCCCCATTTTGTGACTTATAGGATTAATAAAGGGCGTGTATTCCGGGCCTTCCCATTGTGGAGGATTAGGTTTTATACAGCGTAGCCACTCTTAACATTGCAGTCTCCCTGAGCCTTAACATCCCTTCCTCCACACTAAGCCCAGGGATCTCGAGCACCTCTAACTCCGCTTCAGTAGACCATCTTTTGAGAACGTTTCAGCCAACCATTCAAACTGTTGGCACCCTTTCATCTGTGCGAGCTTCCATATTTAACCTCCAATCTCCGCTCAGTGAGCCCAATCAATAAACTCCGTCTGGTCCACTTTTATGTTCCTTCCACCATTATCCCACACCCTTAAAATCCATTCCCGCACATAATTCCCCAGACTTCTCCTTGAATGAATTAGCAAGCTCATTAAGCTCTTTAGTAGTGTAGTGTACCTCTTCATGGACTACACTTTCTATCTCCAGGAGCCTGCTTAGCCTGAAGTCTGGTTATAGTCTGGAGGCAACTACTGGTGGGCCCTGAGTGACATCACTATTGTCTTGCAGGGCATCTCCTTCAGAGAAACTTACTGCTGGTTTAGCAGATAATGAAGTATTAATTTCCTCAGTCAAGAGCAGAAAAGGCGCCGGGCGTTGGTGGCGCACGCCTTTAATCCCAGCACTCGGGAGGCAGAGGCAGGCGGATCTCTGTGAGTTCGAGGCCAGCCTGGGCTACCAAGTGAGCTCCAGGAAAGGCACAAAGCTACACAGAGAAACCCTGTCTCGAAAAAAAACCAAAAAAAAAAAAGAGCAGAAAAGGCAGTATTTCGTGGAGTAGCAGTAGGAGCAAATCTTCTGCTGAGGGGGACAGACTACTTCCTCAGGTGAGACAAACCCTTGAGAATCTGAGGGTTCAAAGTTCTCAGTCTCAATGGGATCCTCCCTCACATCCCCATCCCAAGTTCCAGGATCCCATTCTTTATCAATGAATGCCCTTACTCTAACCACCAACACCCTCTGAGGCTGGGACTTGAATTTTCACTGCAATTCAGTCAGCCTTGTAATGAGGGCTTTGGGATGATTTTCTGAAACTTGAGCTCTGTGGCCTCTGGAGAGAAGATTCTCTTCCAGGACACATAGAAACCTTGAGACTGTGTATGCACATCTTGAGCTAGTTAATTTTATCAGTGAGTTCATTGTCCTTCACCATATTCTAAGATGCTAGAACTTGGTTAATTTTATCATGGAACTCATTCTTTTCCTTTGTCAATTTCCAGAGATGCCAGGAGCAACTGACCAGCATCATTTTCCTTATTTTTCCACAAAATGTCAAAAGTTTAATATACAGAGTCACCAAATCCATTTTGCCTCTCACAATTGGTGAATCAGGATAATCAAATACATTCGTCTCCTTAATTTTGTTCGGTTTGGTTGTTTGTTTTGGTTTTTTTTGTTTGTTTGTTTTGAGACAGGGTTTCTCTGTGTAGCCCTGGCTGTCCTGGAACTTGCTCTGTAGACCAGGCTGGCCTCGAACTCATAGAGATCCGCCTGCTTCTGCCTCCTGAGTGCTGAGACTAAAGGCGTGCACCACCACCACCCGGCTATTGTCTCCTTAAGTTTGTAAACTAGTTCACATCATGGGCTCTCAGTACTGTGCAAGCTTCTAGGAGAGGCTTCAGTAACTGGAAAGGCTTCAGTGGGTTTTCGCAAATTAGAAAATTATTCAAGATACTTTAAAAAAAAAAAAAAGTCATCCTTATACTTTCTGTTGCTCTCGAACCATTCTGGTACCAAAAAATCTGTATCTGTATTAGACAAGGTCCTCTAAAGGAACAGAACTTACAGAAAAAAAAAAATGGCATTTATTAGGATGGCGTACAGGCTGTGGTCCAGCTAGTCCAGCAACGGCTGTCTACCAGCAGAAGGTCCAATAATCTGTAGTTGTTCAGTCCATGAGGCTGGATGTCTCAGCTCGTGTTCAGTATATGTCAGAACCGTGAAGAAATAGGTTCTAATGGCGGTGACGGAATGGACTTGCCAGAGGGAGAGCGAGGGCAGGCAGGCAAAGAGCCAATGCTTACTTCTTCTGTGTCCTTTACACAGGCTGCCAGCAGAAGGCATGGCCCAGGTTAAAGGTGGGTCTTCCCACCGCAAAGGATGTGGATTAAAGGTGAGTCTTCCTCTTCAAACGATTAAGAAAAAAATCCCTCTCAGGTGTACCCAGCTGCTTGGCTTTAGCTGATTCCAGATGTAGTCAAGTTGACAACCAAGAACAGCCACCACAGCGTGAATCTATGCGTGTGTGTATACGTTACAGTTTGGATAATAAGTTGTATCCTCCAAAAGCTTGTATGTTGATGTCTTGGTCCCTAGTTGGCAGCTCCAGTCATTAAGAGAAATGGCTGTGACTCCATTGATGAATTAATTCATAGGTACAGTCATTGGTGTCATAAAGAGAGTGGCCTCGATTCAGTCACGCTGTCGACAAGGCCCAGAGACAACATGGGCAGCAGCATGGACTGAAAACTCTGGAACCAAAACCCAAATAAATCATCCCTCTTTCCAGTTGTCTCTCTGAAGTATTTGTCACTCCAGCAAAAAGAAAAACAACATTAATTATTACTTGGTGGAGAGAGCAAAACATATCTAATAATAGATGGAAGTTTGGAGATATATATATATATATATATATATATATATATATATATATATATATATATATATGGGGTTTTTTGTTTTTTGTTTTTTTGGGGTTTTTTTGGGTTTTTTTTTTTGTTTTTTTGTTTGTTTGTTTGTTTTTTTAGGTTTTTTGAGACAGGGTTTCTCTGTGTAGCTTTGCGCCTTTCCTGGAACTCGCTTTGGAGACCAGGCTGGCCTCGAACTCACAGAGATTCGCCTGCCTCTGCCTCCCAAGTGCTGGGATTAAAGACGTGCATTTTTTTTTATTGCTGTAGAGAATGCCTGTTTAAAGAGAGGCAATGGGGGTGGGAGGAGGGAAAAGAGGGGGATCTGTGATTGGTATGTAAAATGAATAAAAAATTTCTTAATTATAAAAAAAGAGAGGCAATTAAATGTAGTTGCTGTAGGAGGGTGTGATCATTGAGGACTCTATTTCTCTTATACATTTTCATCTGCTGTAGTTTTTCTAAAGGAAAAGCCATTGTGACAGTACATCAATAAAGAAATAAAAGACAAGTATTCCACATTCCAGGCCCTTCCCCTGTTGCCCTAGTCCCCAGATATACTCCACTGATGGCCATGGGCTGGTCTCTTGGGAAATTTGCCACTTCCCTGTGCTGGGCAGCATCTACACTCAGCCTTCCATGTACCCCATTCCTTCAGCTAAAGAGACCTCCATAGGCTGCCTGTCAACAGGAGTCCTTCTAGATCCCAGCATCTCACAGAAGCAAGGCTTCATCAAACCGGAGAATAAAATGTTGGCTCATGTATCCATATTTTCTACCAGAAAAGGAAGCAAGTATCCGCCTGCTCTTCACATGGCTCTCTCTTCACATCAACGTTGAATCTGGGCTTATCCAAACTGTTCTACTAGAATATACTGTCCATAAAAGCAAGGAGTTTGTTCATGTTTCCGTTCAGTGCCCAGACCAGCTTTGTGTACCTAGAAGGCACTCAGTCAACATTTATATCATGAATAAATATATGCAGCCACTGGTCTTCAGCATGGCATCTACACACCAAAGACCTTCTGTAAGTGTTTCAAGAATTTTTAAGTCCTCGAGATTCTGTGTACACACTGACGGACATATAGGCAAGCATACATTTTTGTTGTTGTTGTTGTTGTTGTTGTTTTCTTCTTGATACTAGCTCTAATAAACCGGAGTAAGGAATTCTGCCCTGCCTCTCCCTTTGTTCACTCCCCACCTCACCTTTCTGAGGCATCTAGAACCTTTTTGCAGTTAGGGACTGGGACACCTTCTCTGGCTGCTAGCAAGCTGGGCGACAGCAAGCTGGGCTGCAGGGCTCAGAGGGCAGCACTGAGGACTTCCGTGTGAAGGCGGAGAACGGGGTTAAGTAGAAGAGAAGCAAACAGGACCGCGTTAGCACACACCTTCCAAGACGGTATTAGAACTCTGATCTTGAAGGAAAGTGTCCCGTGTTTAAAGGCTTCTTCTGTGTCCGCCCTCCATCAGCAAGCAGCGTCTACAAGCCACCCTGCCCCGAGACTCTGCCAGAACTCAGGCTAGGGAAAGTCTACAGCTTATTGTAAGTCACTCTTCAGTCTAACTTCTTTTGTGCGGATCCTGTCTTAGCACAGAATACTCTCAGCTGGGTATGGTGCTGCATGCCTGGAATCCCGGCTCTTGGGGGAGGAGCTGAGGCAGAAGGCTCACAAGTTCAAGGTCAGCCTGGGCTACATAATAAGACCTTGTCTCAAAAAGCAAAACAACCAAAGTTTAAAAAGTCAAAGAATATTCTTTTAAGGGGACATGGAACTAAAGTTACATCTGAAGCAGTCTAGAAATCATGCGGTCCAACACCCTCTTTCCTTTCAAATAAAAAACCAGACCCCCCGGGTTTGGGATGTAGCTCAGTCGGTAGTATGCCTGCCTAACACGCAGGAAGCCCTGAGTTTGATCACCACACCACAGACAAGCTTGGCCACTCATTCCTGTAGCCCCAGCATCTGGGAGGCAAAGACAAGATCAAAATTTGTAGTTCATCCTTAGCTACACAGCAAATTGGAGGCCAGTAGGGGATACATAAGACCTTGTCTCAAAATAAGTTAATCAGCTCACTAATTAAATTTTAAAATTAGACTCAAAGGTGACTGACTGCCCTCCTGATGACTGTCCATAGTCCGGACTGCTCATTCTCCTGCCCACACTCATTACTTCGGGCGGCAGAGATACCCAGGACACTGCGTATCTGTACTTACCATCCAACAGCCAGCTATACTGCGTGAGGTTTTTCAGCTCGTGAAGGGCCAGCCGAGTCATGACATCATCTGGGATGAGCTTCCCTTGGTCAATGAAAGTCTTGGCCAACACACCAATTTCTACAGCAGAGGGAAAAGCCAGTGAGTGTGTTTGCTTTAGCAAACTAGTCCAGATCTCAGGAATTTGTTTTCTACAGGATGCTTCCGGACGTCAAGCCTATGAGAAAGCGCATTATTAACAGCTCTTCTGCTACAAGCAGAGGTTATGCTGGACATAGTGGCGCACACCTGTAATACCAGCAGGAAAGCCAGCCCCAGGTACATATACAGGGCTGAGGGCCGTTTGTGCTACAGAGGGCCCTGTCTCAACAAAACCAACCAACCAAAGGGAAGCAAAGACAGTGTAAATGCCCCAAGTTCAACCCCAACCTAGTCTGCATATCAAGTCCCAGGCCATCCAGGGCTATATAATGAGACTCTGTCTCAAAAGAACAAAACTAAACAGGTGTGGTGTGGCGGTGCACTCAGAAGGCCAAGGCAGGAGGATTTCCCCTAGATTGAGGCCAACCTCAATTACATGGTGAGTTCCAGGCAGCCAGAGATACACAGCAAGACCATGTCTCAAAAACCACAAACACAATAAGGGGCAGGAGGAGGGAAGGACTGGGAATTTAGCTGAGCTTTGAAAGTGCTTGCTTAGCATGAAAGAGACCTGGGCTTAGCTCTCCAGTGTAAGACTGAATGTGGTGGGCGAACATGCCTGTAATCCCAGCCCCAGGGATGTGGAAGCAGGAATATCAGACATTCAAAATCATCCTCAGCTACACAGAGAGTTCATGGCCCACCCAAGAGACCCTGACTCCAAAAAAAATAAAGTAAGCCTATTCCTAATCATGTAGTGTGTACAACTATATAAAAACTAATGTCTACGTATTTAACTTTTCTACAGCTTCTAAAAAATTTTTATTAGAAAAAAATACTACAGAAGGGCTAAAGAGGGTGGTAGCTCAGTCAGTAAATGTTTCCTTGAAAGCGTGAAGACCTCAGGTCAGTGCCCAGAATCCGCATAAAACAAAAGCTGCGGTGGTGGCATGAGCTTGTAATACAGCATAGGGCAGCAGACACAGGTGGATCCCTGGGAGGTTCCAGGCTAGTGAAAGGCCCTATCCCAAAGAAAAAAGTGGATGACGCCTAACTATGAACTCACCGTTACTAAGAATTTATGGTTACTAAACCAGCTGCCATTTGACGAGCATACCACCAAGTTTACAATGTCCAGGAGAGGACTTGGGTTCTGGGAAAGTGTCCTCCAAACCCACTAAAGTTTGGAGGAGCTGGAGATGTGGATCTGCTGTTCAGAGCACTTACTGCTCTTTCAAAGTACCTGAGTTCATGAAGGTCCCAGCACCCACATTGAGTGGCTAAAAAAAACTCCAGCTCCAAAGGGGAACACTCCTCCACTGTTGGTGGGAATGCAAACTTGTACAATCACTGTGGAAATCAGTATGGCGGTTTCTCAGAAAATTGAGAATCTATCTACCTCAAGACCCAGCCATACCACTCTTGGGCATATAACCAAGGAATGCTCAATCATACCACAAAGATACAAGCTCAACTATGTTCATAGCAGCATTATTCGTAATAGCCAGAACCTGGAAACAACCTAGATGCCCGTCAACTGAAGAATGGATTAAGAAAATGTGGTACATATATACAATGGAGTACTACTCAGCAGAGAAAAGCAATGACATCATGACATTTACAGGCAAATGAATGGAACTAGAAAATATCATCATGAGTGAGGTAACCCAAACTCAGAAGAACAAGCATGGTATGTACTCACTCATAAGTGGATACTAGATATAAAGCAAAGGACAATCAGACTGCAACCCACAGCTCCAGGGAGGCTACCTAGCAGGGGAGACCTAGGATGACTGTGGCTTATAATAAGTTTTGGTTTTACCCCATCACAGGGCAAGCTTTAATGAAACATTTCACTCTTAGGATAAGAATTTGTACTGTATCAAGTTGATGAAAGAAAATGCTGGCCAAATTTTTTTTTGGGGGGGGGGAGGCTAAAATCTTTTTAGACTATGGATTAGCCTATAGAAAAATGTCTGCCATAAACCAAACAGTGAAGGGGAAGATGAATAGGAATCTCATATACAATTTAAGTAAAACATAGCTCTCTGAACAGATGAAGATAGGTTTATTCTGTATCCCAGAATCTAATCAATATTTATATGTATAACTGAGCTATCATTTGGCTTAAAGGGGCTTATTGGGAAATGTTATCATTTATTCTAATTTCTACAGAGAAAATATTTTACTGTTTAAAATAACCCAGGACTTTTAAATTATAACCTGTTTTTATGTTCAAGCTATCTGTGTATTATTTCTCCTGCAGTTGTACATAAAATGTTTTTACATTAAAAAAAAAGACAAATACTATAGAATTGTATTACATGAAATATATAGAATATACAAATTCATAGACACAGAAAGATTAGATGTTATCTCAAGATATAGAAGAAAGGAATATAGAGCAATGATTTCCTAAGTACAGAATCTCTGTTTTGTGTGATGGAAAAACCCCACAAATGGACAGTAGTATCAGGACATAATATCATGAATGTAATAAATCAATACAATTAATGTAAAAGAGAAAAACTCCAGCTCCAGGGGATTCAACGCCCTCTTCTAGCCTCCATTGGCACTGCACTCAAGTGTGTATACACACACACACACACACACTAATAAAAAGAAAAGAATATTTAAAGAGGTAACTAAATAAAATAGCCTTTGGAAAGTCCCATGTACTTAATATATGTAGATTTTGTTTGTTTCTTTTGACCACTTCTTTTTTAAAAATTATGTGTAAGGGTGTTTTGTTTACATGAATGTCTGGGCACATGTGCATACCTGGTTCCCAAAGAGACCGGAAGAGGGCCTCGGATCCCCTGGCACTGGAGTTACAGATGGTTGTGAGCTGCCACGTGGGTGCTGGGAATCAAACCTGGTCCTCTGGTAGAGCAGCAGTTCTCTAACTGACTGAGCCTTCTCTCCAAGCCCCTGAATGTGCTTTTAATTCTACCCCTACCTAGTTATAAAACCTTCAGATACTGACTATTTCACAAGAATTATATTTTAAACAAAATATTGAACACCAAAATCTCCCTTGGCCATTGTTCCTCCCTCCAGCTACCAAACAGCTTGAAAGGCTTCCTCTTCCAGACCCGTCTGTCTCCTGCTCCCTCCTCATTGGGCTTCAGGACAGAATTTCAGCCCAGCTCCACAGGTCTGGCTGCCTAGCATGCACATGGTCCCTGAGTCAGCCTTCATCCTTCTACCTCTTCCCTCCCCCACCTTGCACTCTTCCCTTCTCCAGGCACAGCCCCCCTCCTGCCCCCCCCCTCCCCGACACCAGGAGAGTAACAAACCCCAGCCCTCTTGGCGTTGACAAAAGTCCCTTGCTCTTTCTTTTGATAGGTAATCAGATTCTTCACCAGGTTTGGGATGTGGTTTATTCAAAATAAGCAAATTAAAAGATACAGATATGTGTAAGGGTGGCCAGACATTCATGAGCCAGAACTCATTAAAAAAAAGTCTGGTGCCCAGAGAAACAATGTTAAGAGGAGGTAGAATCTCTGAGAGGGGTTCAGGTCCTGAGTCCACCCTCATTAATGATGCTGGGCGAGCGAATTCTTGGAGTGAAGCCTAGGTAACTGCTTCCTGTGGTTTCTCTCGTCACATACCCACTTGTTCTTCCACTCGTCTGCCTGGGATAACCCAGCACAGACCTTTGCCAGTGGCAGCCACCAGATCTCGGCACTTCCGATCCCAGTAACGGTGCACTGGATAAGCTTTTTTATTTTCTTCTTCTTTTTTATAAATTATTCAGTGTCTAGTCTCAGGTTATAGCAATGAAAACAGAAATTATTTTAAAAGACTCTTATGACAAGACAGCATCGACCTCCTAGGTAACCAAAAGTTTCCCTCTAGGCTCCTGAAATGTCACAAGTGCTCTCGAGCTTACTGGTGTGTGTGTGTGTGTGTGTGTGTGTGTGTGTGTGTGTGTGTGTGTGTGTGTTGTCTCTCTGTGTCTCTCTCTTTCCTTCCCTCTCTCCCTCTCTCCCCTGAAACCATGTGTCTAATCCGCTGTGGACTGAATAGTCAGTCCCAAGTCCATATGCTGAAACCCTAACCTAACCCTTACAGTGACTATATTTGGACTGTATTTACCTTTAAGAAGGTAATTAGGGTTGAAGGGAGTCATAGGGTGGGGCTTCAATCTGATAGAAACTGTGTGTAAACACTGAGGGGAGACAGCGAGTGCCTGAGCACAGAAAAAAGGCCATAAAGTGAGAACGTGGCTGGTTACGGCCAGAAAGGCAAGCCTTGCCAGAAACCAACTCTTCCAGAGCCTTGGTCTTGGACCTCTAGGTTCCAAAAACAGTTCTGCTATCTGAGCCCCCTAGTCTGTGCTCTTATGGCAGCTACTGTGACAAACACACATCCCTGTGTCTGCCTGACCCCAAATCCACACCGTGATTGTGAGCACCTTCAGTGAAATCCCCCACTCCGGGTGCATGCCTAATGGACCCATCCGTCACCGGGAAGACGGATCAGTACACGGGCACACAGACAAGGGTCAGGATTCTCCTGAGGTCCAGCTATGGTGTTTTATTAAATATTAATCTATGAATTCGGGCAGTGTGCTGTGGGGGATGATGAGAACAAAATACAATGACAGCTATGCATGAAAACATCAAAAGGAAACCCTTTGTTTTGTATATGAAAAATAAAAAAAAAACAACACAACAATTTAGCAGCTTACTTTTTGTGGCAGTAGTCCTGAACCAATTTCTCTTTTTTAAGATTGCTCTGAATTACTCAGATACAAAATAATGAAAAAAAAGGAAGCTAATTCGAATATCAACTAAACAAAATGTAAAACATCCATATAACACAATAAAAAGTAACCAAGTCCTAATATTCCAGCATGAGGGGATCTTTAAAAGCCCAAGTCAGTCTCAACACAGTGGCATTCACCCCAAGTTTCAGCTCCCAGGAGGCAGAGGTAAGAGGATCACTTGAGCCCAGATTTCTTCTTCAGCCTGGGCAACACAGTGAGACAGTGTCAAAACCACAGACATAGCTCAGAGGTCAAAGATGCTCGCCCCTGAGCCTTACACCCTGAGCTGGATTCCTGGACCCACATGACAGAGAGTGACAGTCCACCCACCCCAAGTTGTCCTCTGACCTCCATATACATAGTCTGGCACACATATACACAAGTGCACATGCACTCTAAGTAAATAAATGTAATTAAGAAAAATAATCTGCTAAGTGAAAGAAGCCAGAGAGGAAGCCTGCAGACTACCATTTCATTTCTGTGACGTGTCCAGAAGGTGAGAACTGAAAGATACAGTAGTGTTGCCAGAGGGTTGGGTGGGGTGGGTGGGGATGGCAGTGACTCATAGGTAAGAGGTTTCTTTTGTGGGTAATAAAAATGTTCTAAAATCTGTTGTGGTGACAGTTACCCAACTGTGATATATTACGTGCACTGGATGTTACATATATACACTTTAAATGTTGAAGTTCCATGGCAGTGAGTCATGCCAACCAGGCGGTGCTAGGGGAGAAATGAAGTGCTCCTGGAAAGCACACTGTTGACTGTGGAAGGTTCTGTACATCATGGACTTGTGCTCCCACTGACAGAAAACACTAAGGGAAGACAGGCTAGCGTCAAGTCATGTGTGCATGAATTTTTTTTTTTTTTCCGAGACAGGGTTTCTCTGTGTAGCTTTGCTCCTTTCCTGGAACTCTCTCTGTAGCCCAGGCTGGCCTCAAAATCACAGAGATCCGCCTGGCTCTGCCTCCTGAGTGCTGGGATTAAAGGCGTGCGCCACCACCGCCCAGCATATGAAATATCTTACAAGGCTCTCATCACTAATTATTCATTTAGATGTCTTTTTGGAATTCCAAACCATGTAAATGTATTGACTGTTACAAATCACCATTATAAAAATAATATGCTCTACCGTTAGTTTGAGTCTAGTTTATACACACTATGCTTCGTGGGTCCACACAACGATGCTTGGCCATATGGACACTTGGGGACCCGAGATTATCTCCTGAGTTAGACTCTCCCAACATACAGATGATATTTAAATGAGATAAAGGGTCAGCCCTCTAGTCTGGCACCACAGAGGAAGCACCCACCAAGGGGCCAGACTCTGCCACTCAGATGCTCACCTTAGGAGGTCTGCCACTTCTGAATTATTACTATGTTTCCTTTAAGCAACACACCTTTTAAATAAGCTAAAATGTTCACAAAATATATGTTCTTCTTGGCAAATACACCTTGAAATAAATAAAGAAAAAGTCTATCTAAAATGACCTCATGAACCTCAATTTGGGAAGTACTGCCCTGTGGAAAGAATACATAACTGGCACTTGAGGCCTGGGTTTCCAATCTGGTACCCCAGAACATGTTGTTTAGTTTCATTTGGGGTTTTATGTATATGGGAGGGGGTAGTTCATGAATTTGAATCGCACCCTTGTCTGGGCCCATACTAATGGATTCTGTAGCATACCAACTTCATATGTACTACCCAGGTGAGTAGAGAAAGGCTGTTTATCCCTGAGGGAGTTCTTCAACCTCCGTGGCACTCAGTCTTCTCATGAAAGGAATGAGGATTACAGTAACGGTGTGAGTCTCAGACTTCAACCTTCTGACTCCACTGTCCTGGCTCTAGGGTCTCAGACCTGCTAGTGTCACCGGGTCACCTAATGTTTCCAGAGCCATTATTATCTCTCTGGAGCTGACTGTTTTTCTCACGTACACTTTTTGTTTTAACGAATACTACCCACAACTTGCATTTTAAATCAAACGTAAAGCTGAGGAAGGTGTCTAGGTCCAAAAATGGGTAACAATGAAGCGATTACTGCTGGAAGGAATAGATCCTCCGGCCACCACCAAACACATTTTAGACGACTATATAGTCGAGCGTTAGAAAACAGCACTTTCGTGACATGATGGTTCGTCCCTAGAAATGCCACACTTGGAATTTAGTCAAAGGAAAAAGAAGCCAAGTTGCAGCCAGCTGTTTGGTGCACAGCAGTATTTATTACAGCAGAAAACAGCTAACAACATAAATGTCCAGTAAATAGGGGTCTGCAGAGCCAGCTCTGGGGTTCAGTGCTTGCTTAGCATGCACAGCCTCCAGATTTGGTTTCTGGCATCAGAAAAAAAATTCAATAGCTGATAGCAGGGGCAAAGTTTAAATTAATTGTGCAACCTTCCTGAAATTAAGTTTGAGACTTGATGATATATGAACATGCTCACAACAAATGGGAATAAAAAGCATCTAATAACGATTGTACAACTGCACACAGACGCAACCAGGAGAAAGAAGAATCAAGAAGGCACCAAAAGCTAACCAACCATGTCTCCTGGTGAGGCCAACGCACAGGAAGTCAGTTTCCTATCCTGAATTCTCAGGCCCTTTCTTTCTTACCATTTTTTTAAGATTAGTTCTCCTTTGGCTGTGTCTTTGGGAAATATCCAATCCTCTCACAAATATTTAATGGAACTATATTCTCAGTCCTGACCTACGGGACCTGCTGGATACCATTTAGTGAAAAACACTCTGCACAGCAAACTATTAACATCTGTGAAAACAATCTCATGATACTTCCAAGCTTCGTCTTCTGTTCTTGCTAAGGCATTGCCATACTTCTTTGAAGAGCAAGTGACCCGACCATCCTAGGACCTGCCAGATCTGGATTTCAGGCATCAGCCAGATGTGGAAACCATCCCTAGGGGCCTGGCCGGGGCTTCCCTCTGAGATCTGTAACTTTTCAAAGCTGAACAGAGACTAACCTCCTGTGTGTATCTTGAACTTTGACCTGCAAAGAGTTCTTTCACAAACCTTAGTTCTTCTAGCAGGGCCTGGTGGGTCTGTAATCCCAACACTCACGAGATTTGAGGCCGGAGGATTGCTACAAGTTCAAGACCAGCCAAAGCTACTGTGAGCGATCCTGTTAAAACAAAAAACACCTACTTCTGATAATGAATCTTTAAGGTTTTAAGAAAGTATTTGTCTCTCTGTGTCTTAAAAAAGAAAAGAGCTGCCCATTAAAACTACAGAATGAGCCGCTGAACAGCTCTGCGCCCCCCTCCCCCTTCCATGTTACAGTTGCCATCCCTGACTCTTGCAGGTATTAAAATGAAGCAAGGAGCATTGCTGCTTTATCCAAATGCCCCTTCATTTACTCCTAAAATGGTCTGTGTTTCCCTAAATCAGTGAGCATTCTTTACCACCCAGTCAGGTGAGCTGAGTCAGCCTGCAGGTCATCCCTAAAGTCCTTCTCTGTACTTTGGATAGCAGCAAACCAACCAGGCAGTCTCCAGGACTGGGGACTGTTTGGCCTCCATAAAATTGCAGTCTGTTGCACTAAGAACATTTAGCAAGAGTCAAACAACCTTTTGATAAAGTTTAATTAACTGCAACCTTTATTATTTTTCAAGGTCAACATTAGAAGAGAACGAAAACAGGCTCCAGGGGTGTTGAGGAGCCAACCAAAGAAACTCAAAACAGTGCGTGGATTCCCCCAATCCCATGTGAAAGTCAGTGTCTTTTAAACAAAAACAAAAAAAAGCACCCTTTCCTGCAAAGTAGTTATACACCCATCAGGAGGAAGGGGACAGGTAAAATAAATCATGGTAGATTCAGCAAACGGGTGGCTAAACAAACAGGGTGATGGCCATATGGGACGACGGACTGGATCACAGTGTGAAAACAGGGAGCTGAGTAAATATATGGTAACATGATTCAACACAGAGTACACACAAGTGCTTGTACATGAAGAGACACTTCCGGAGGGAAATGCATTGTTTCTCTCTGAAGAGCAGGACAGGGCAGGGACTGAGACAAAGCTTGGCTTTTTACTTTCTTTCCTTCTGGTTTCCCTTCTCTCCAGGACCTTTACTTTCTTCTTCCTTTCTTTTTTTCTTTTACCTTGAACAGGTATTATTTCTACGTAAATGAGCTTCAAATGAATTTCAAAATAGGCACTAGTTTGGAACTGAAGGTCAACGAACCGCTATTGTGAAGAAAACATTTGGGGTTAACTTTTTAAAAATAGCCTGCAGCTGTTAGTTGGCTGGCGCCTGTAATCCCAGCACTCACTAGGGAGGCTGAGGCAGGAGGATCTCAAGTTGAAGTTAACTTTGGCTACATCGAATGGCACTGTCTCAAAAAATAAATTTAAAATGCTTTTCTTAAAATAGAACTTACCACAAACCCAACCATTGTAAAGTGGGGTTTGCTGACTAGGTTGTATGCTGAGTTAGAAGAATTTGGCAGGAGAAACACAACAATCGTTTATGTAACCGTGCACAAGGATAACTTTCGTGCCTAAGAAATGTCTGCGGGCATCAAAATCTAAGCCAATTTTGTGTCTGCAAAAAGAATAAGTAATACTTGACCTTGAAGAGAGAAAGGTCGGGACTACAAGATGCCACGGAGTTTACCAAGGGCGGGAGTGGGGCGGGGGGGAGTGTAGAAAAGAAAGTTAACCCTGGCAGAGTCGAAGCCTGCCTTCCGAGTACAAGGACACGTGGTAGAGCCGGGTACAGCTCCCCAGGCTAGGCTCCCCCGCAGCTGCCAGCCCTGTGCCTTGAACAAGGCCGAGGGCTTTCCTTC
>CABHPP010121454.1:0-22135 GCA_902168425.1 Peromyscus attwateri
CAACATCCAAACTTCTTTATCATAGTTTATATTAAAACAATACCCTTAAATTATGTTACAAAGAAATATATTGAAGAAAATATTCAAATGTTGTATAACTGTTAGAATAGAACTTTCCATACAAACATTTTTTGACTGATGGTTATAATTCACAAAATGTTTGTCTCAAGTCATTGTCAGATTTTAAACTGCACTCTCTTGATTGAGGTGAGATGCTTTAAAAATAAAGGTATAAGTAGTATGTAAAAAGAAATACAATTTCTAGATGCTATTTCATCTGGAAAGAAGAGTAGTTATTATCTAAAGTTATTTTAAGTGAATGCATTATTTTGTTTTTCTGACTTCCCAAACTATGCAAATTTTCTGTATACTTATTTGATTTTGATTTGTTATTGTTTTTCAATGACTGTAATATCTAATAAAATGATATTACTTCTTTGCTTTAATGTAGTATATATAGTTTAGAGACTCTTACCGTTTATAACACTTTACAATACTTTTTGACGTCAGATTAACTAGAAGGTGAAAAGTATGCAGCCTGAATGATTTTGAAATAGCATATATTATATTCAATGAAAAACTCCTGAAAATCATTGAAGTCATAGAATATAATTATCTTATGAAACTGGGAATAAGAAATCAAAGGGAAAAAAATCTATTCTTAGTCTAGGAGTATTTTGTGTTAAGTTGTAAACTAGTGTTTTAAAATATCTTTAGACAAGTCTAAATACTATAAATATTGGCATATGAATTTAAAAAATCATAAATGGTTAGCCTGGGCAGCTTTCCTTCTGTTGCTATGGTAATATATCTAAGATAAACAACTTAGGGCTATAAGATTTATTTTGGCATCAGGTTTCTGGCCTTGGTAACTTGTTCTAATTTTTCTTGTGCCTGTGGTGAATCAAAATATCATAGCAGAAGGCAGAGCAAAGGTAAGATTTCACCCCATTTTCTCAAGGAAGTAGAGGAGAGAGGGATTTTACATAACAAAGACTTTCTCTGCAACCTTTGAATGTTGTTGCATTGGGCACTTTGTCTCCACACACTGAGCTTTTTGAGGAGATTAAAGACCTAATAATAACAATCATAAAATGTGTTAAAATACAACAGTTTTACAGAATTGAACTTTTAGATGACGTTGTTAGATTTATAGGCAAAGAAATAAAATCAACACTTTTGTTAAACTTTCATGTGTTTCTTATCTGTTGTTACTGAATTGAAATAACAATATTAGGAAATATGTTTATAAGTATAGCTATCCAGAAATATTACTTAACTATGTATTAATCAAATGAAAATTAAATAAAAAGGGTTAAACATATATGCATTTAAAATATCTGAAATTTGATCTTTGGCTTAGAAAATAAACAATTTCAGGATCATTGATGTAAGTGAAGACAAAAATTAATGCAAGTATTAGAAGATACGTATTATGAAACAGTCTGTGAACCTATACATGAACATGGCCCAGTTTACATCTGTGTCACTCAAAAATCTGAACAAAAAATGCCTACACGTTTTTAAAAAAAGAAAAAATATTTGCATGGGAAAACAGTTTTAAACAATATCAAGAGATCACACATAATAGAAAAATAGTGTAATCTGAGATGTAATATTTTCAACACCTATAAAAGAAACACACATAACATCTAAAATAAATGTTATGATTTGAGAGAAATATCAAGAGGCAATAAAAAAGGAAGAAAAGTACATAAAAGAATACAAAAGCAATAGTATTCTTGTGTTTGTTTAGCACACTTATAGAAGCATAACTCTGAAACTAATGAGATTAGTTATTGATAGACTATGTCTGTCAACATGATTTTAAAATGCAGAGAGATGAATTTCTAAATAAACCATTTATTTTGTAATAATAAAAATGCACAAGAGTTTCAGTTTGGGACACACACATATGCACATATAAACACACACACACACACACACACACACACACACACACACACACAAATACACCAGAGTTAATTCTCTTTCTCTCAGTTTGTAGAGTAAAAGTGAAAGTATTCTGATTTACTTATAATTCCTTAGTATCTCTGAGCTGTATATATGATTGCTACAGGGTTCAGATTTTTGATATTCAATAGAAGATCAATAATTTAATATTTATTTTGTTAATAAAATCATCTTAAAGTTGTGTGGTTTTCAAATTTTCTCAAATGAATTTTTGTATTTAGTTATTTACTTACTGCATTTTTATATTTGAATAGATTTTTAATAATTTCTGATTATAAAAAAGCCTTTAAAAAGACTATTTCCTCAAATTAGCTGTTATATAAGGGTTTGCATTCCCTGTACCTTAAGGAATAAAAACAACACCCAAATACTATGTCTTAGATTAGAAATTGAGGATTGAAATATAAAAAGAATCCTCACTGAAACATGAATAATTCGTACATGATTGTGACCAATAGGAAAACAAGGCCATCTAGAGTCAAAAGGTAAAACTGAAGGCATTAGTGTCTGGAGAGATGGCTCAGTGGTCAAGAGCACTTAACTGCTCTTTCAGAAGACCTGAGTTCCTAGCACATCTGATTGCTCACAACTACCTGTAACTCCAGATCCGAGGGGATTTGACACTTCTAGCCTTGGAAGACACCTATATTCACATGTACACCCCCCAACATAGACACTCATATACATAATTAAAAACAATAAAAATAAATCTTAAAAAACTGAAGGTTTCACACTATGATTTCAAAATATTATGTCAATATATAAATATATACAGCATGGTGTGGAGATATTATTTAGCTCAAAAAAAAAAAAAGCACCTGTATCAGTGCAGCAGAATAGAAAACACATAAATACCTGTACATTCCTAAGGCCAAATAATTTTTGGCAGCAGAAAAAAGAATCTACATCTGGACAAAGACTTTTTTTCACTAAATGTTATGAAAATACTGTCCATATGCAGAGCATATCAACTATCCATCATATACCAAAAGCATATAAAAATGGAGGCTAAGTAACAAGGAGGGATCAAAGAAGGATGCATGGATCTTCCTGGAAAGAGGAAACAGAATACATTTCTCCAGTGGCCTGGGAACAGGTGGGGATGAGAATAGGAGGGATTAGATGTTGGGTTGGGGAATGAGTTGAAGGAGAGAGTACTGGAATTGTAGGGCATTTGGAGATGAGGTAGAAACCTAACCCAATGAAAACTCTCAGGAAACCTAGAGGGTGACCCTAGCGAAGACTCCTAGTAATGGAGGATATGGAGTCTAAACCAGTCATCTTATGAAACCAGACCAGAGAGGCTTCTCCCAGAAACTGATGGGAGCAGATGCAGAAACCTACAGCAAATCATTAGGCAGATCTTGTGGAATCCTGCAGAAGATGGGGAGGAAGAAGAGAGGAGGAGTCAGAGGGGTCAAGAAATCATAAGAAAATGACTCACAGAATCAACTAACTAGGGTCCATAGTGGCTCACAGAGACTGAACAAACAATCAGGAAGCCTGTATGGGTCTGACCTAGTTCCTCTGCATATATGTTATGGTTATGTATCTTAGAGTTCTGTGGTACTAACAATGGGAGTGGGGGATGTCTCTGACTCTTTTGCCTACTTTTGAGACTCTTTTCTTCCTACTGGGTTGCCTTTTCCAGCCTTAACATGAGGGAATGTGTCTAGTTTTATTATAACTTAATATGCTATGTTTGGTTGATATCCCTGGGAGGCCTGCCCTCTTCTGAAGAGAAAGGAGGAGGAGTGGATCTAAGGGAGAGGGGATGTGCTGGTTGGGGGAGGGTTTGGGAAGAGAAGAGGAAGGGGAAACTGCAATTGGCATGTAATATGAGGGGAAAACAAATAAAAAAGTACAGAAAAAGAATCTTAAATACAAAGTTTTCAAACTTTAAAACTATTAGAAGAAATCAAAGGAAACATTATAACATTCCAAGTGGTCAACACTAAACACCCACACATAGGCACAACAATAAATAGACTCATAGAGTGTGTGTTTATATAAGTGAATATATATGTATCAATATTTATTAAAGAAGAAGAGGCCCTGAATCCAAGAGGCAGAGATGTGAGGGGAGTTGGAGGATAAAGCAGGAAAGTTGGAAATGATGTAAATATAGTATTCATGTGTGGAATTCTCAGAAAAGAAATTAAATTACAAAACAGACAAATGGAATTATATCAAACTACATAGTTGTGGCACAGCAAAGAAGTAGCAATGCAAAGAGACAGCGTGGAGACTGGGAAAAAATTTTGCAAACTACAAATTTAAAAGGATGCTAATGTCCACAATATTCAAGGAATTCAACTCAACAATAAATATAATTGGATTTAAAAGAACTTACTCAATGTCTTAATAGGAACCTCTTAAAAGCACAGTAGTCAATGTGTGCAAGGATAAGTGCTCAGGGTCACTCATTATGGGAGAGTTCTAAGTGGAAACCACAGTGAGAAGTCATTGTGCTTGGGTTAAAACCATTCTCAGAAAAAAAAGGCAGAAGATACCAGATTCAGCAAGTGATGGTAATGTCTTTCTGTATGCTGTGAAAATATGTTGCTCTGAATGGTTGATAAATAAAATGCTGATTGGCCAGTAGCCAAGCAGGAAGTATAGGTGGGATAAGTAGACAAGGAGAATTCTGGGAAGAGGAAGGCTGAATCAGGAGACACCAGTCCACAGTCCAGGGAGCAGCATGTAATGGCACACAGGTAAAGCCACAGAACACGTGGTAACATATAGATGAACAGAAATGGGCTGAGTTTAAGTGTAAAAGCTGATCAGTGGTAAGCCTGAGCTAATGGCCGAGCAGTTTTAATTAATATAAGCCTCTGTGTGTTTACTTGGGTCTGAGCGGCTGTGGACTGGGTGGGACACAGGAAAACTTTCAGCTACAAGCAAGGATATGAAAAATTGTGGCTTTTACACTGCTTGAGGGAATGGAAGTTAGTGGGGCAACTGTGAAAAATAGTATGGAGGTTTTTGTCATGTTTTATTTGTGTTTTTAAAGAGTACTATATGATTCAGGAATTTCACTGCTGGAAATAGACCCAAAAGATTTGAAATCATGTTGAAAAGGGATCTGTGTTTCCATATTCATTGTAGCACTATTCTCAGTGGGCAAATACAGAGTCAGCCTAGGTGTCCATCTGCATATGAATGAGAAAATACAGTACAAATTCACAATGGAGTGATATTCATCAATAATAAAAACATTGAAATTCTGTCAGTCATTGAAACATACAGAAATCTGGAGAGCATAGTGCAAACTGAAACAAACCAGGCCCAGAGACATAGATTATGTGATTTCTCCTACGTGCCTAGCTTAAATAGCCAAACCCCTAGAAACAGGAAGTAGAAACATGCTTAACAAAGGCTGGTGAAAGTAAGAAGGATGAAATCAGCTGGCTAATGGATATAAACCTATATTTTGTTAGGAGAAATAATCTCTGTGAATATTGCACAGACAGTGATTATAATGAACCATGTTATATGTTTCCAAAAGGCTCAGCAATCAAAAATATCTTTAAAGCTGTTGAACATATCTTTCCATGAAAACAAGGGAGGATTTTGAATTTGCATACTACAATGAAGAGATTAAATCATTAATTAGGGTGTGTATGTATGAAGCACAACACAGCATCCCAAATATGTATGATTATTATTTGTCAATTTTAACATTAATAAATAACTCTATTTGGGGTTCAAACACTATGCTGACTATCCTCACTTCAGTAATTCAAGAAAGGTTATGTTTGATACGATATATCAACTGGCTTGTCAATTATTGAGACTACAAAAAAAGGTAGTTCTAGGCCAAGGAACTCATTTAGTACAACAGTTTCCAAAGCATCTGATAATAATAGTAATTAATAATAATAATCATTATTATTATTCTAATTATTATTATTATAATCTACTCAGGCCAGGGAAGCTATCTGTAGATCTTCATCTCTCCCTCCATTCTTCCAAACCCAACCTTCCAATCTTATCCCCAGCTCTGTAATAGACTACCTGTTGCAGCTTCCCTTTCTCTCTGTCCCCATCTCCAAAGAATCACCTTAGACTTCCTCCAAGTTTCCTTCCCCAACTCATTGCTTTATCCTAATCAGCAACTCTAGCGACATTCCCTGAGAACCCATAGGCCACTCTGTCCAAAGAAGCATGTAGCCTAATTGCAGAGCTTCACCTTTTCCTCCTTTTCTCCAAATTCAATCTCCCAGTCTCAGCCTCCACCCCCTTGCTGGAATGTAACACCTGTTGTGGCTTGCCCATCCCCTCTGCCCTCATCTGTAAGGGAACATGTACATCTTCTCCTCCAGACTTCCTCTCTATTCACCCTGCTATCCTAACCTCCAACTGCATTAGGCATTCCCTGAGAGCCCAGCAACTTAGCCAGCCAGAGAAGAAAGCAGGCTAGTTAAAAAAAATAAATAAATAAGCAAACTTCAGTTCTTCACACTCCCTCCATATCCAACCACCCAGCCTCATCCAGAGCTCTGTAATAGACTACCTTCTGTGACTGCTCCTCACTCTTTGCCCCCATTCCCAAGGGACTAAGCAGATCCTTATGGAAGACCTGCTTTGCTCCTAACTGTGGCCCCCTTCAGCACCCCCTCCTAGCCCGTCACCATTCCTAAGTGTCAGTTCCCAATACTTGGGAACATATTTTATCTAGAACCCTCAGTGCACACCTATCAGGATCTCAGAAGAATTTCCTACCAGGCAACACACAGCCACCAGACACTCCTAAGATCTAGAGAGTGTGACAGAAACTAAGAATGAAAACCCCTACCCAACAAAGAACACACCAAAAAGTTCATCTATCAAGATCACTCCAGATATACAGGTATGGTTCCGTATAGGCAAATAGATGAATGTAATGCACCATATAAATAAACTGAAAGACAAAAACTCCTGATTATCTCATTAGATGCAGAAAATGTCGTTGACAAAGTTCAACACCCCTCAATGCTAAGGTCATAGAGAGGTTAGAGACACAAGGGACATACCTGAAAATAATCAAGACAGTTTACAGCAAGTGTAGAGCCAACATCAATTTAAATGGAGAGAAAAATCAAAGCAAAGCCACTGAAATCGGGAATAAGACGAAGCTGTCCACTTTCTCCAAACCTGTTCAATGTAGTCCTTGAAGTCTTTGATAGAGCGATAAGACAACTGCAGATGGTCAAGGGGGACAAATCAGTAAGGGAGAAGTCATAATATCTTTCTTTGCAGATGATTTGCTAGTATACAAAAGTGGCCCTAAATTTCCACCGTGAAACTCCTACCATCAATGAACACTTTCAGCAAAGTAGTTGGATACAAACTACTTCACAAAAATCAGTAGCCCACCTAAATACAAATGACAAATGGACTGAGGATAAAATCAGGGAAACAACCCTTTTGTAATAGCGTCAAATAATATAAAATATCTTAGCCAAGCAAGTGAAAGACTTGTATGATAAAAACTTTAAGACATTGGAGAAAGAAATTGAAGAAGATACTAGAAGATGAAAAGATCTTTCCTGCTCATGGATCAGTAAGATTAACATAGTAAAAATGGCCATCCTACCAAAAGCAATCTAGAGATTCAACTCAATTCACATCAAAATTCCAACATAATGATTCACTGATCTTTTAAGGACAGTTTTCAACTTTATATGAAACTACACACAGACACACAGACACATGAACACACACAGCAACAACAGCAATAATAAGCCCAGAGCAGAATAGCTAAAACAATTCTGAATAATAAAATAACTGATGGAGATATCACTATGCCCGATTTCAAATTGTACTATAGAGCTATAGGAATAAAAATAAAGCATGGTATTGGCACAAAGCAGACATGTTGATCAATGGTATCAAACAGCATTTTCCTTATTCCTTTATCCATTGTTGGACATCTAGGTTGCTTTGAGTATCTGTCTATTGTGAATAGACCAGCAATGAACATGGTTCAGAAAGAGTCTGTGGTAGGATAAAGCATCCATTAGGTATCTGCCCAACAGTGTATGGCTGAATCCATTTTCCCAGGAACCATCACACTGATTTTCATAGTGTTTATACAAATTTGCACTCTCATCAGCCATGGATGAATGTTCCCCTTACTCTACATCCTCTCCACAAATTTGCACTCTCACCAGCCATGGATGAGTGTTCCCCTTACTCTACATCCTCTCCAGCATGAGCTGTCACTTGTGACATCTAAACATAAATCCATGTACCTATGGATGCCTGATTTCAGGTAAAGAAATGAGAAGTACACACTGAGGAAAGATTGTATCTTCAACAAATATTTCTGGTCAAACTGGATGGATGCATGTAGAAGAATTCAAATAGATCCATATTTATCATCCTGTATAAAACTCAACTCCAAATAGATCAAAGACTTTAGCATAAAATCAGACAGACTGAACCTGATAGAAGAAAAAATGGGGAATAGCCTTCAAATTATTGGCACAGGAGAAGACGTTCTGAACAGAATATCATTAGCACAGGCACTAAGATCAACAATTAATAAAAGGGACCTCATGAAACTGAGAAGCTTCTGTACAGCAAAGGACACTGTCAATTTAGACAAAGTAGCAGCCTATAGAATGGGAAATTATTTTTACCAACTACACATCTAGTAGAGGGCTAATATCCAAAATATGTAAAGACCTCAAAAAGGTAGATGTGAAAAAAAAACACATAAAACAATTTAAAAGTGATGGTGTAGCAGAGACCAGGGTCCTCGAATCGGACCAATGATTCTTTACAATGAACACCTGCATGTAAAAAAATGTGTGAATAAAGGGGATTACTGCATGACTTAATGTGTCACACTGGAGCTTCCATGGTGATATTTTCTCTTCTCCAAATTATTTTTTTCCTCTTTTCTCTTAAATTTTGTTTTCTTCTGGGAGTGGGGGAGATGGATGGGATGGGGAGGGATGATGTGAAAGACACAAAGAATAAGTAAAAATAAAGTTTAAAAAACTGTGGGTTACTGTTGGAATATGGTCCATGAATGAAGCTGTATGAGGAATTTTTGAGAACTTGTGAGGAAACAAGGCAAAAGTCTTGTAACCTCCGTTTCTTCATAAAATAGATTTGTTATTGGAATGTACTTTTGTGCCCCTCTGAGGTGTAATAAATAGGAGTAGGTTTACTTTAGATTACCTGTCATCTAACCCATTGTTATTCAGAATGATGCTTCCAAGCGGGAGTTATACTCCCAACTGTATACAGCCTAAATGCATGTGATCTTGCCCTTGTGACTATATACAGCATGAACTCAAGTGAACTTTGCTCATATGACTTTACCTAAACCTCGGAATATCCTCAGAATATAAATTGTCTGATGCCCTGAAAAAAGATGGCCATTGAATGAGACTTTAGTCCACCTAATTTTTAGGATCCACTTTCCCAAGTTCGTGCTGGCAACTAGAGCAGAAATAGGGTACAGATCTAAACAGAGAATTCTCAAAATATTAAACTCAAATGATTGAAAAACTTAAATTTTCAACATCCTTAATGATCGGAGAAATGCAAATCAAAATTACTTTGGGATTTCATCTTAATCCAGTTAGAATGGTTAAGATCAATAACACAAGTGACAGTTCGTGCTGGAGAGGATGTGGCGTAAGGGGAACACTCATCCGTTGCTGGTGGGAGTAGAAACTTGTACAGATACTATGAAAATCAGTGTGGCAGTTCTTAGGAAGATTGATCGAGCTATGCCACTGTTGGATAGATACCCAAAGGGTGTCCATCCTACTACAGAGACCCTTTCTGAACCACGTTCATTGCTGCTCTATCCATAATAGACAGATACTTGAAGCAAGCTAGATGTCCATCAATGGATGAAGGGATAAGGAGAATGTGGCACATTTTTACAACAGAGTACTATTCAGTCTTTAAAAAAATTAAATCATAAAATTCACAGGTAAATGGATGGAGCTAGAAAGAAATCATCCTCAATGAGGTAACCCAGACCCAGAAAGACAAATACAGCATTGCTTCTATGTGAATATTACCTGGTAGGTAACAATAACCAAGCTACAACCCATAGAACCACAGAGGATAGGTATAGATTAAGAGACTAGACAGGGATATATAGATCATCCTAGGAAAGGGAAATAGAATAGATAGCTATAGGTGCATGAGGGGAGGACTGGAAGGAGAAGATCAAGTCTCAGGAGGATGGAAGAGGAGGAAGAGGGAGGGAATACGGGAAGACACAGTCTTAAAATTAAGGGCCATTTGAGGGGTAATATGTAAATCTAATACACCAAAAGCTTCCTAATATACACACATATATGTATGTATTAAGGCAATCTAAATAAAATCACCAAATAATGGGGGAGACAGAGCCTTAGTTGGCCATCTCTTGATACCAAATAAGCTTATAGTACTTGTGTTGAGGTATAGCTAACTGAGTTGCTGGCCAAAAGGATCCCATGGTATCCCTAAACACCCCAGGCTATTGTCAAGAATATAGGGTTTTCTCCACAAACAGACATCAAGCCCCTGTTGCTGAGGACAACATCTACACAACATTGAATGTGGGAAAGTCGAGCTGGTGCGGACATAGAGCCTTTACCATATGTGCTAGCATCTTTTGTCCAGGAAGGCGCTCTGCAGGCTCCTAAAGGAGAAATGTAGACACCAACTCAGCCATAAACCCACTTTAGCTCAGCCATCATCAGAGAAGCTTCCTCTTAGAGCAGGTGGAAACTAATACAGTGACCCACCGCCAGACATTTATGCGGAGAGTGAGAGACCTTGGAACACTCCACCCTAAATGGAATGTCTCCATCAAATCCCTCCCCTCAGGACTCAGGGAACCCATGAATAAGAAGGCACGAAGATTGTAAGAGCCAGAGGGGGGTGAGAACAGAAAACAAGTAAAGCAATAAGACAAAAAACCAAGGCCCTCTAAATCAACAAAATAGGTACACCTATGAACTCACAGAGACTGAGGTGGCAGCATGCACGGGGTCTGCATGGGTCTGCAGCAGTTGAGGTGTAGAGCTGAAGGGAGAAGTGGACATACGTCCCCATCCCTAACCTAAAAACGACTCCAATTGACAACAACTTACAAATGAAAGTTTAGTTTTCTCCAAGGGAGTGTGGAGTCAAAGGCTTTTCCTTTTTTTAAAAAAAAAATTATCTTACTATTTTATTTATATTATTTTTCTATTTTTTTACCTTACAAGTCCTTTGCACATATATTGTGTCTTCCAGTTTTGTGTTTTTATGGGATTTCTGAGTGTGCAGATGAGTGGTCTTTGTCTCTTGTGCCTTCTCTTGCACTCTTTTCCTTCTATTTGCTTCTTTTGCACAATTCCAATGTGGTTTTCTGTTTGTTTGTTTGTTTTATCTGATGACTTTTTTTATTGTACTATGTTTTATTATTATCCCTTAGAAGCCTGTTTGTTTCTAAGAGACAGGAAGGGGGTGGATCCAGATTGAAGGGGAAGAAGAGAGGAACTGGGAGGAACAGAGGGAGGGTATGCCTTAATGAGCTATACTTTGTGAGAAAAAATATTTTCAATGAAAGGGGACAAAAAGAAAGAAAAAATTTACATAATTAAGTGGTAAATAAATGTGGAAGTCATGCTCAAAGAGTGGTGATATAAACAGCTCGGCTTGTTTGGTAGTTATTTTGACATGTTATCTCACTGGAGACATCCTTTGCTCTATAATTAACTTTTTTTTTTTCTAGGGACGGATGGGATAGGCATTTCTCGTGAAAGAATTGCCAACCCAGCAATAAGAAGCAATGAAGAATTACAGCACATTTTCAGAACACACAATGGTCATAGTGGAGCTAATTCATGCAAAAATTTTGAAAATAATGAGTGAAATACTTTGGGAGCTTTTAATGAAGAGAATATAATGGTAAAATTTGGCTGGTCGGATCAGCTCTTGTTTTGTGTTTAAATTACCTTTAAGGGAAAAGAAGTAATTCACTTGCATTTGTTTGCATTTGTTTTGTGGTGTGTGTGTGTGTGTGTGTGTGTGTGTGTGTGTGTGTGTGTGTGTATTTTGTATTTCAGTTCTATGGTATTCTGTAGTCTATGCTTTCAGTTAAAGAATAAAGTACCCTTTAGAGACTTTCCAATCTTGCTTAGGTAAAACTAGGAAAAATAGAATTTACATACACATACCTCATGAAATATAGCCCTCATGAAAATAATAAAGGGTAGCCATTATGGAAAACAATATGCAAGTTTCTCAAAAATAGACCGTATCATGCATTTATACTACACTTGGGTATATTTTTGAAAGAAATGAAGTTCCTCTGCAGAAAACAGAACTGAATGCCCATGTGTTTTAGCTTCTTTTTCTATCGCTCTGATAAAATGCTGTACTAAACGCAACTGAAAGGAGAAAAGATTCATTTGGGGCTATAGTGATAGGTTAGCAGGGAAATCACAACAGCAGGAGGTCGGGAAAGCTGGGGATGCCACAGCTGCAGTTAACAAGTAAACCAAGATGACTCCTACTGCTCAGAGCACTTTCAGTTCTAGTCAGTCCAGGACCCTCACCCATGGAATGCACTATGCCACCTACTTTTAGGATGGGTCTTCCCACTCAATTCATCTAATCAGCAGAATGCCTCACAGGCATGCCTAGAGGCTACATCCTTCACAAGTGAGGCTGGAGGATTGTCTTTTAAGTGACACAAAGCCTTACAATTCTACCCCTTGTCAACTTGAGACCCAAGTATGTTATTCTTATCATAATCTTTGACCCCTGGTCCTCATAGGCTTATGGCCATTTTTTTTTTCTATCATTGAATTTTCTTTCTTTTTTTTTTCTACTTTATTTTTTTCATTTTACATACCAACCACTGTTTCCCCTCCCTCTCCTCCTCCCATTTCACTACCACCACACCACCACCACCACCACCACCACCACCACTCCCCACCCCAATCTCCCATCCACTCCTCAGAGAGGATAAGGCCTCCCATAGGGAGTTAACAAAATCTGGCACATCAAGTTGAGGCAGAACCAAGCCCTCCCCCATGCATCAAGACTGAGCAAAGTGTCCCACCATAGGGAATTTGCTCCAAAAAGTATGGCTATTCTGTAATGCAAAAATACATGCAGTCCCATTTCAAAAGTCCTTGTAGTCTTTACTAATTCCAATGCTATGTAAAAGTACAAACCTCACCTGGAAAAATAATGTAACTTCTTAACTGTGAGCTTCCAAAAATAAAAATTAGTTATATGCTTCTTCATATAGTGGCACAAAGTAAACATTCGCATTCCAAATGAAAGATTTGACACATATCCAGTTATGATCAAAAGCAAGACCAAACTTCAGCAGGGAAAACACTAAATCATGCAGCACCATACCCAGCATCTGGAGATTGTGACACGGTTGTCTAGGAACCAAGAGGCTTGAGCAGTCCTGCTCTTCCAGCCCTGCCATCTGTAGCATACATTCTCTCTCTTCGGCTGGTTCCCATCTACACCTGCAGAGCATGGCCTGTGGTCTCCATATCTCCAGCATCTTGGAGCTTCCTTTCATCTTAGTCTTCATAGCTTCAGAAAATGACCACTCAGGGCCTCCTAACAAGGACTCCAACCCTGCCACATGTCTCCTTGCCTCAGCTGTTTTCAGCAACCTTGGAGCAAGACTTCACAAACGCCCCTCATTCTTGTACCTTTCATGCTTGCAAAACTAGCAACATGTGGTGGACCACACTGCCGTTATGTTGTTAGCTTGGGATGCACCCTGCTCTGGGGCTTCGCCTACAGGACAGCAGCTTCTGTGGCAACGCTAGCGAGACACTTCTCTAAGAAGCTGGTTTTGAAGGGTAGAGAACCCTTTCAGAGTGGGCTTGTGTTTACAATTAAACTCTTTCTTCTAACGTGCTGGTATTCCCACAAGATGGATCCTCTGATGGGTGGGTTTTGCTCTCAGCATGTTGTCTCTACGTCCCAGTGCAGTGCAGAAGGTCTTCTTTGGTTGGTAATAATCTCTCCAACAATTACAGTTTCTCTGTCAGCACCAGGCTGAAGGATGATCTGTCTTGAAATTCTGTCTACCAAACAAAATCAGTCCATTGTGTTTCAATGAATTCAACTTCACTCAGATTCTCAGAACACAGAGAGAATGAAGGCAGATTCTTAGCCCAAATATCTCATGAATGGCCTCTAGCCCAGTTCCTGATAGAATTTCCATTCCTCTTTGGAAACCTCATAATACATGTCCCCACTGTTCACACTTCTCTCAGCATTCTACTCTTTAGAGTTACCACTGGAATGGCTCATTAAGCTCTGCTTCCATTGTTAAGCAGTTCTCTGGACCAAAGTATCAAACTGTTCTATATTCTAGTTACAGAACAGTTCCTAAGTATCACATAGTTAAGTTTGTCATAATAATGTCCCCACTTCTTGGTACTGTTTCTGTTTTATTTTCTTTACCGTTGTTGTGATAAAATGCCCTGACCAAGGTTGTCCCAAGTAACTACCAAAACATTATAGTCATGCTAATGCAGGTAGGGCTGGAGATGTGGGGGTGGGGGTTGAGTGGTGTGGAAGACAGCTCACTAAGCCTCAACCCTAGAGGAAGAACTACAGTCAACTAAGGAATGCTGAAAGTAGAGGAAAGCCTTCTCCAGAGAGAGTACATCAATGGTTATCCAATACCAAATGATTACCTGAAAAAAACATACATATAGGTAACATTTTATACACATACACACACATACACACACACACACACACACACACACACACACTCACACATACAAACAAACACATACAAACACACACACACACACACACACACACACACACACACAAAACTACAATTTAAAAAGAGGCCATGAATTTGAAAGAGCACCAAGGGTGGCCTCAGACTCACAGAGATCCATAAAAGTGAGAGGATAGGGGATTTTGCTGTGAGATTGTGTCTCCTAGCAACATCTGAAGCTATATCTGTAAAGTCTCACCAATATGACCATGAAATGAAATGTGAGCTGAACAAGGAGGACACCAGTGAATGTGCCGAACTGCAGGAGAAAAGCCCATGAGGCCTCAACCCTACACAAAGAACTACAGCAAAGTGAGTAAAGCTAGGAGCTAGAGAGGTGGTCCTTCCCAGGGATGAGCACATAGATTGATTGTCCAGTAGCATAGGGTCAGCCCTGAAGACACGCACACAAGTCACATTATACGGACTCAACAGGTTATATTTAGGAATAGATATGTATGTAGAAATACATAAATACATGCAATAAAAATTGAAAACAGAGATCATGACTTTGAAGGAGGGTTAGGAAGGGTATATGGAAGGTTTTGGAGGGAGGGAAGGAAAGGGAGAAACATTGAAATTAAAGTAAATAAAACAAAATGAGAGAGCGAGAGAGGCACTATCAAAAGCTTTAGTTGCTTGCAAAATGTTTAATAGTGACAGAGTTATAAATAGTTTCAGGATTTGAACATATTTAATGTTTTGGCAAAGATTAAGAGAAATTTCCATTTTGATCAATGTTAGTTAGCATTTACAAATGCCACTGGAGCTAAATATTTTTTGTTGTTACTGAGTCAGCAAATTTTGTCTTAAGGACAAGCAATGATATAAGCAATAATTAATTATTCCCCTATAATTCTCACATTTGTGTACTTCTCTAGCTAAGTAAACTTAACCTTTCTTCTGATTAATGCTGTTGATCTTTAGAAATGATAATATATTGTACAATTAAATCGTGTTGGTCTGGGCATCAATAAATATCTTTAAATTTAATGGTGCATGTCTCCTCTTTAAATATTAGGATCATATTATATTATTTCTCATTTAAAAGGAACACCATTCATTTACCATACTTCTCACAACTTAATCCATTGACTAAGTAATATGCAACGATATATTTGTGTTCCAGGTCCACCTCTCTGTTGATAATTGGGTCACTTGTGTTACACGATAACATCTTAATAAACTCTACCATTGATCCCAATTCCTTTAAAGTCATCCTTTCAAATGTATTTATTGAGACTCTTATGAAACATATGCTGACAGCCTGTAGGCATCAAAATTGGTTTATTTATTCAGAAACCTGAAAAAGTATGAGCCTACAAGGTAATACTACATTCAAAATAAACATATAGTTATGAAATATGCTAAATGGTACTGTGCCTTTCAAACAAAAATAGAAGAGGATAAGGAGGATATGTTGAAATGTTGTAGAGATGGTATTATTTCATATTAATGATAAATGCCTTTACTGATAAGATTATGTTTGAGAAATGAGCAGAAAGAAATTAAAACAAGACATGTTTATACACTTTGATAGGTGCCATAGTTTTCTTCCCAGAGAATCTAATGACCCCTATGCAGATTGCCTGGCATAGTCATTGTAAACAAAAGACATGTGTTTTGATATTTGATGGAGAGAAACATTGAAAGCCATCATTGCATGGCCACATCGGAGGGAAAATAACTGCATTTAGCACTGTGGACAATGAAGAAGGCGCTTGTGGTGGTCTGAATGAAAATGGCCACCACAGGCCAAAAGGAAACACGTGGCCTTGTTGGAGTAGGTGTGGCTTTGTTGGGGGAAGAGTGTCACTGGGGGCTGGCTTTGAGGTCTCAGATGCTCAAGCCAGGCCAGCGGCTCGCTGTCTTCCTGCTGCCTGCAGATCCAGATGTAGAGCTCTCAGATACCTCTCCAGAACCATGTCTGCCTGCATGCTGCCATGCTTCCTGCCACAATGACAGTGGACTAAACCTCAGAACCCTAAGTCAGCCCCAATTAAGTGATTTATAAGAGTCTTATAAATCCTTTGTAAGAGTCACTTTGGTCATGGTGTCTCTTCACAGCAACAGAAACCCAAACTAAGACAGAATTTTCTATTAGCTCTGCTTTCTATTCACTATTACTTAAGAAAATAACTAATAATACAGTTATAGCCATAGGAGTCATGGTTATGTAATGTGCCAATAGGCTTCCAGTTAATGGAATGGAATAGTGGTCTGATGTGTTGAAGGTGTCTTAAAATGTCCCTTAGTCGCAGGACACTATCCTTCAAGCACAGTTTGCTTTAAAAGCTGGTGGCCCATCTTTGGTACCGTGCTTTAGTACTTACATCATTGTATCCAGTGGCCAGATATGAGAAGTAGGATTGGTTCTAGTATCAGTTCCAGTGAGTGAATTTGAGACATGCTAGTGCCTCTCTAACTTTAAGGACAACCAGTTTAGAAGTCATATTTTGGCAAAGGTGAAGTGATACATGACCACATACTTAGCATATTTAATTCAGGAGGCTTAGGCAGGAGAACAAGAAGTTGGAGGTCTGCCTGAAATGCATGTCTAGACTGTGTCTCAAATGACTGCTGTATTTTTTGGGGGGTAGCACATTAATCAGGAAAGTGAATACACATCACATTAAAGTAGAAATTGCTACTACTGTTTATTTAGACATCTTATTGCAACATGTTAATGAACAAAAAGAAAAATTGCCATCTTCAGAGTAATTATCTTTGGCATATAAAAGTTTTTTCTGAGCTTGAGGACTTGAAGGGGGAGTGTTAATTATCAAAAAAATATAAGAAAAATTACTAATAAGAAATTAATTAAAGGAAAAAATAAAATGAAATTTACAAAATAGTTATAGGGCTGGAGTTGTTCAATACTTAAGAGTACTTGCTATTCTTGCAGAGGACCTAGACTAAATCCAAGTACCCATATGGTTATTTACAATCATCTTAAACCCCAGTTTCAGAGAGTCTGGAACCCTTTTCTGGCCTCTGGGGTCACCACACACGCACACAATGCGTACACAGAGGCAAAACATCAATACACACAAAATTAAAAAAAAATAATAAAAAATAAAATAGTTAAAAAATTTTGGAGGTAACAAAACAAAAAAATAAAACTTGAAAAAGTAAAATAGAGAATTTGGAGGTGATCCATAAGATTTCGAGGTAATGGTCAGCTTCTCAATAAATGCACATCTGGGAAATAGTATTAATGTTATAAAATGGAGACTAGGTAGAGCTATCTGAAGGCCAAGGAATTTAAAGGTATTTTTGAGGCATTAGTGTTCCACATGAAAAAGTGTGAGTAATTATACTATCCCTACTTTGTTCAGGAATAGGTCTTGAATAGTTCTTGACTCTCAAGCTTGGCAAATCTTTTCAGGCATACCAACTAGACCATGTGTGTTTCTGGCTGAAAACAAGGAATGCAGAATGAGAACTCAAGGAAGACTGAAATGATTATGGCTACAGTCATTTTGTAATTCCCAGAGTTATATTTTTAGGTCTTTGGTTAACCAATCTCCTTTTTATTGACATGTACTTTCTCTCCCTAGGTGAGAAGAATTAAGGATACCTTTGAAAAGAGCAGGAAAGGGTCTACAGGTACAATGAGTACCCTGCTTTATGTTTTTCTGTTCAGTGTTCCTGATGAACACAGAAAACATATATCACCAGGTCAGTTACACAAACACTCTTTGCCTCCCTTCCTTCCTTGGCTTACTTCTTTTTGCTCATTCTCTTTTTGTCCTGAGATTGTGACAACCAACAGCACTGGTTTGTTGTTTGTTGTTGTTGTTGTTGTTGTTGCTGCTTTTGTTTTTTTTTTTCTGCACAAATTCTGTTTCCTAGGGAACCCATAGTGAGACTGCTCAAGCACTGGAATACCTCCTGCAAAAATACGGCATCAGTAAAAGGTCTGAGTAACAGCTTCAGTCTGGGATGGCTGGTTTCTAATTAATAAGCCAAAGCTGTTTAGAACTCAGTGGATAGTTTATCTGAAACCTGATTGCATGTGGCCTGTTTGGTGCATGCAAAGTCTTTATTTTTATTTGTGTGTGTGTGTGTGTGTGTGTGTGTGTAAAAGATGTGTTTGTCATTCCTAATAAACAACTAGAATAAGAATACATAAGAGAAGGAATGGTATCTTCATAGGATACACCAGTATATGCTACAAGAATTCCATCAGGCACAGGAGCTTCAGGTTTAAGGTCTCAAGGTTAGGCAAAAAAAAGGCATGGTAAAGTTTTTATGTTAAAATCTATGTCACTTAGTCATAAAGGAGGGTGTAATAGAAATTATCTTTACTAAAATCATAGTTAAAGTTCCCTTCATTTTTCTTACATTAAGATGCTAAATTTATATCTGAACATAAAGAAAAAAAAATGTGCCTCTGTGTGGTCAGTAAAGACTGCCAGTCCAGAGTGAAGGTCAGGTGGAGATTGCCAGGAGGGTTGATCCATCAGCAGCTCTATCTTCCTTGAGAAAGGGAAGTGCTCATATTTATCCCAACAGTCCAAGGCCCCTCCCCCATGCCCCAGACAAGAGAAAAACAGAGAAAGAAAAACCCAGCCATTTCTTAGGACATCTGGTTCATGTACTGAGGTACCTCAACCACAGTAGACAAAAAACAAAACAAAAAAATCCAAGAAAAAACAGAGAGAACTTTAACACTAAAGAAGAGCGCTCCATTCTCTCTCTCTCTCTCTCTCTCTCTCTCTCTCTCTCTCTCTCTCAATTGTAGTTATGGCACTCTTCAGGCTACTTCTGCTAAAAATGCAAAAGGCAGCATTGTTCCTTTGCATCTTCATAGACCTGGGAAGACCCCTTGTTTCCTGCGGCTCTGAGTTTTATGCTATCTTTGTTTTGTTTTGGTGTTGGAGATTGTGGAATATTCCTTTACACTGTGTGAATATATGTCACTGTGATGGGGTTAATAAAGAAGCTGACTGACCAATAGCCGGGCAGGGAGAGGTTAGGTGGGACTTGCAGACAAAAAGAGAGAGCAAAGAGGAGGAGGAGTCTGAGAATCTCAAGGAGGAGATGCAGAGAGAAGGAGATGAACTTGCCACACTGAAAAGAGATACCAAGACATGTGGTAGAGCACAGATAAGAAATATGGGTCATTTTAAAATGTAAGAGTTAGCTAGTAACAAGCCTGAGCTATTGGCCAAGAATTTATAATTTATAGGAAGCCTCACTGTGATTATTTGAGAGAGGCTGCTGGAACACAGAGAAGCTCTGCCTACAGGGGATCAAACCTATAGATGCTTATATACACTCTACTACTGAGGTGAGATTCTACCTTTTTTGTACCCATGAAGGAACCAGCAAGGTACTCCTCTCTCTTCTCCTCTCCTCTGATTTCTTCACCTGTCCTCTCTTCTCTCAGTTCCAGAAAGTATGTGTTCAATGTGAAATAGTGAAAAATATAACTAAAATTTATAATCATCTATAATAACACAGCTGAATAACAATAGCTAAACAAAATTGGTGCTGACAAATATGAGAGGAACTCATTAAATATTGCAGTGTGTGTGTGTGTGTGTGTGTGTGTGTGTGTGTGTGTGTGTAAATACAACCTGCTTAGTCTGTATAATGTTCCTTGTGTGTATGTTTTTAGTGCTGACCATTTGGTGTTGGATAATCAGTTGATGTGCTCTTCCCTAAAGAAGACTATTTCTCCTTAGTTTCTTGTAGTTCTCTGTCTAGATTTGAAGCCTCATGAGCTTTTTCATTTCTATGCTAGCGTGTCTGTTGATGGTGTTCTTGTTCGAGCCGTGTTTAGGCAGCAATGCTGATGAGACTTCATAGGTGTAGCTTCTGACATTTTTAGGAGACATGATCTCACAGTAAACTCACTGACTCTTAGAATCTTTTAGCCTACTCTGCTGAAATGATCCCTGAGCCTGAGGAGCAGGAAGTTGTGTCGTACATGTAACAGTTGGAACTAAAACTTGGGTGTCTTTCTGGCCCTGGAGCTCAATTCAGTTATGGTGGCCAGCTAACGAGATCTGCCTTTCTCTGTTCCCCACCCACCACTGGAATTACAGATGGAGTTGCTGCACCTTGCCTTTAGGTGGGTGCTTAGAATCCCAAACTCAGGTCTTCACGGATGAGTGACAAGCTCTAAATACTAAAATCTTTTGAACATGGAAATGATAGAATGTATTTTGGCTAATGTATATAACAGGCTAAAGGATCCTCATAGGAGGAATAAAATACCTTTGCTGAGATGTGAAGATAGGGTTGGGATGATTAATAAATGTGTTTAGTGAAAAATAAATTTGATTAGAATAAAATACAATATTAATATAATATATATATTAGAAAAAAGTAAGTACTCAAATCCTCAATTTAGAAGTTAAAGATTGATGGTGACTATATTCTTAGGCTATTTAAAGACTTGAAAGCACATGAATTCGCTTCGGATGATAAATAAAGAGAAAGTACTCCATGTTTTAGGATTAGGGCGTTTTAATTTTAAAAAGGTGAAGAGGCAAAGAAGACTAAGAAAGACTAGCCAGGGAGGTAGTGTGAGACGTATGTGTCCTAGAAGCTAAGTAATGAAAGGGTTTCAAAAAGGAAGGAGCAAAGCGAGCAGCTGTTCAAAGATGTGATAATAATCCTCTGTCAAAATGGACGTTGTTCTTCACAGGAGAGCCACTACTGTAAGGAATGACAAGCAAGTACTTAATTTCCCTTCAGATTAAGTCCTCTTTTCTCTCCTGATGCCTTCGTGTAACTTGACTGCTCTCCACTCCCTTGTTCTAATGCAACAGCTCAGCAGTGAGCTATTAAAGGTCCAATTGATCACCCCTAAAACCACACTTCTCATTCCGTATACCCACGGCCTTCTTCACTATACTGTCATCAAAGGTACTCAGTAAAACCGTTCTCTAGAGGGAGGCAGACACGCAGAGAAAGAGATTGTGTCTTCTTTCTCCTCCAATATAAGCTCTCACGAGCTCCTAATGACAGTTCAAGAGAGAAAGGAGTGTTTGAAATCACATCAAAGTTAAAGAACAAAAGCCTGGTGGGCTAAGTTTTAAGTATAAGTGATCAGCCACAGAATAGAGATGATTTCACCATGCTGAGGAAGCTTCTTCTCATTTAAAACATTTAAATTCAATCAGTTTATTGGATGAAAAGAAAAGCTGGCAAGGGTCGGTTCTGATGAGATCTTAAATACTGATTTTCTTGAGGAGTGTCTGCCTGTTTTCCTTCCCGACTGCCTGAAAACCCAGTGAATCCATAAGGAAAGCAACAGATATCATCACAACTGGGGAATTTCAAAACAACTTCTCTGGGCCAAGTCCTGGTTGGTAGGTTATTAATTGGTGAGGTCTCAAATCTGATGAAGTCGGCTTAAAGTTTCTTTTCATGTAG